>LPNX010734620.1:348007-366720 GCA_001517045.1 Pseudotsuga menziesii
TTTAGGATATTATGATTCAGTCAATTCTTCAACAACATTTTTAGGGTGATCGTTGTTGAAATATATAAACCCACTCCATACTTGGGATAACAATATTTAATCATTTTTTATTAATTTCCTACCCACTAACCTAGATAGTTGGCATTCACTTGCACCACTTGGTCAACACTTGCCATATATACCCCAAGAGCGCCTTTATACTGATTTCGGTTAAATCCTACCCACTTTATTTAATGCCATAATTAGTAACTGTCCCTTCCTACTGTTAGGATTAATTAATCCTCGTTTGTCCAATATAGTATATTTGGTCATTTTTCCTAACTTAGGAAGTCGTTATCACTATACTAGAGTATGGGGGACTCACCTAGGGGTTATCTTCCACTTACTGCATCTTCATGCATGATTTTATGTGCCTCTAGGACCAATCCCTACATTATAGGATCCCACTCTGAGTGCCACCAACAATCACCTTTAGTTGGTTGTGGTAGGTAAGAAGTTATGTTGAGTTATCCTCCAGTTACTTTCAATTAGATCACAATCAGTTAGCCTAGTGCCAGTTTTGCATAAATTCAATAAGAGAAGCAATCTTATCTCCCTTCAAGCAACCATCCACTTTCTTACTATCAATCAACCTACTCAAACCCTCAATGATTAAGAGAACCAGTGAAGGGGATAACAAGAACCCTTTGTTGCAAACCTCTTGAACCCATAAAAAATTAGAAGGTTTTCTGTTAATTAACACAAAAAAATTTGCAGAGACCACCCACACCATGAACCAATTAGCTGCTTCAAGGATGAGACCAATCTAGATAAATATTAATCTTAAAAATACCTAGTTGATGCAGTCATAGGCCTTAACTAAGTGCAATTTTAAAACCACCGCCTTCAATTTTTTAGTCTTAATACTATGAAAGGTCTCCTAGGCTACACCAATAGCATCAATGATTTGATGATTCTCCAGAAAAACAAACTATCCCCTTGAAATATGTTTAGATAACATATGCATGAGTCTGCGAGGAATGATATTGGAAATGATCTTATATACTAAATTTCATAATGATATTGGCCTGAAGTCAATGAAAGATCCCAGATTAAAGCATTTTGGAATGAGAGCAATAAAAGTAGAATGTGTTGCTTCAGGAACTCTCCCATAAATTCTATATTCGTTAACTGCCACCAAAAGATCCTACCCCATAATATCAAAGAACTCTAAAAACAATTCAATAGTCCAACCATCCAAACCATGACTCTTATATTTCGCAATATCTAAGTGAACTCTCTTAATTTCATCTAAAGCAATAAGATTCGTTATACTAGCCTCTGCTTCCATTGAAAAGAAACAAGAATAGCCCTAGATGACATGCATATGATCCACTGTAGAAATGTTCCCTGGATCTTTAAACAATAACTTGAAGTGGTTAACTACTTCAGATTCCCATTGGCTCGGTATGTTAAATGTCAACCATGTGGAGATCCCAAATCGAGTTGTGTACCCTCGTATTCTCAACAAATTTATGGAAGAACTTAGTATTGATCAAGTCACCTTGGGACAACGTGATTTCCCTGCTCTCCAATCTCTAGGTCTCCTCCTCCACTTTAAGGATATGTAACTTTCTATTCTCGAGCATAGTCAACCATACTTGATCTTCATTGGAAAAGATACTAAAAATATAATTCTTATAAAAGCCCTCAATTTCAACTTCCACACTAATTAGTTCCTTCTTAAGTTCCAACTTCCTCTCTTTGTCCCATTTGGATACCACTACCTGGAGATATTTTAACTTGTGAACTACTCTCTACATAGCCAATGTGTCCTCCACTTTGGCCAATACTTCTCATTCATTCTTAACCATATTGACAAAATCCCACTCCTTAAGCCAAGTATGATTAAAGTTAAAGGGATAATGTTTCCTCTTCCCAATTGCCTCAAATTGAAGAAGGATCAGAGAATGGTAAGATGCTAAAGTTGTCTCAAAACAAGATCCATGCCAAAAAATATCGTTAACTAGGAATTCAGACATAAACATAGGTCTGATCTTTTAACAATCCGCCCATCCCTACCTCGCCCATATCTCTAGGTCGGGACCAATGACACTAAATGTATATCAAACAAATTAGCTAGTTAGAATATTTTTTTTGAAGTCACCAAGAAGATCCAGTCTCAAACGACTACCCCAAACCTTAGTTTCCAAAAAGGTGAGATTCAAATCACCCTAAATGATCAAATTAGGGAAATTCAAAAAACCTTCCTTCTCCACCTTTTCCCAGAAGGATCTATGATCGAGATACGAGCCGTAACAATTAATCAAATGCAAGTATTTGGGAACATCCACCACCCTCCCTTCCAATAAGCTCCCCATAGAGATTTTAAAAAGGGAGAGAATGGTCTTCCTAGGATTCCAAGTCAAAAGAAGACCACCTAATAGACTCGAAGCATCAACAATGCACAATTCCTAGCTCAACAAAAGTTTAGAAAAAACATCGTGAGTGCATTCCCCAACCACCATAGTCTCTTGAATGAACACAATCCGAACAAGTTTTCTCAAATAGTCTTCGAAGGGCCAAAAAATTGGGATGAACCCCTAACTCCCCTGACATTTAAGGAGAGAAGGATAATTTCTTAGACTGAGCAAGGGATTTATTATCTCTAAGTGCCTTGGAACCCACTGACAAGACACCAAAATAGGAATAGAAAGGGAAGTAACCACATTATCAGGAGATAACTTACACTTATTTCCTTTCTGACACTCATAGTCCTGATTAAGGAGAGGTCTGAAACTAAGCCCCCTTTGAAGACACCCTTTAGAACTAATTTGTTCCATTAAGTCGAAGCATATGAAATTCCCTTCAATCCATAATTGGTTTCATCTGTACAACCTTCTTTTATTCTTGAATCAAATTTAGGAACCAATCCCATAAAGGTTTGAAGGGGAGCATTTTTTTATACTATCATTATAAGTTGGAACTCGAGTGATAAGCACTTCCTCCTATGGAGAAGAAGAGGCTATAACAATACCCCGAGAACCCCTAAGTAAATCATCCTTTGCAGGAACAGGACACAACACCGATTGTGGAATGATAATAGAAGGACTTGCCACACCATCAACATAACCCAAAGAGTCACTCAAAACCTCCAACAACCCCCCTGGATTCATATTGACCCCAATCCCAGGCAATAAAGCAGGAACAACCCCTTCATCAATTTTCTCCTTAGCCGGAGCTGAAACCCTTGCCAACCCAACCAAGGGAAGACCAATTAGTTGTTCAGTATCAGTCAAACCCCCCCTAAAGAAATTCCCACCCAAATCCTCGATATCCAGGCCATCCAAATCCAAACCCCCATCCCCCGAGTTTAGGAATCCTCCGAAGAATCCAAAAACCCACACGTAAAATCACTGCCCCTTGTAAAATAGCTTGACAACTTATTATTTATAGTAAAATCGATTTCTAGATCATTTAATGAAAAGAACAAATAAGGGTCAAATTCTTTCAGCTTACCAAGAACATTCGTGCATGAATTTGAAGGGAGATATGCTTTTGGAGAGACATTCAACCGATTGTCCGACTACATCACCATATCAATATTCTAATCACTTCCCTTCAGTGACAACCACTCCAATCCCATTTCCATGGAGTTGCTCCTCTTCAATGCAAAACTCAAGGCCCAACAATATTTCCAAGATGACCAATGACTCTACACTTTGAGCATTGAAATGGGATTCCTTAGTAATCCAACACTTGATGATATGTTCTTCTCCTTCACTCGATCTCCAACTGGTCCACCACCCCCTGAGAAATGTCAATCTCTACCAACAAATGATCCACTCTCTTATCCATACCCAAAATAACATCATAAAAAACATGCAAAAAAATACCCAAATAATTCCCAACGACTACAAACGCCTCCCTAATCCACATCTCCAATGGAAACCCTAACAATAGAACCCACATATGTTTGAAATGAATATTTTTTTTGTTTTAAGGTCTAAGGATGAGTGCCACCATTTTAGCATCAAACTCCCCTATCATTTTAACCAAGGTTTTTGTGTTGGGATTAATAATCCTGCTTTGTCCAATACAGTCTATTTTGTCATATTGCCTAGCTTAGGAGGTCATTTATCACCTTACTGGAGTTTTGGTGCCACCATGAATATTGGTGCCACTGGTGCCATTGGTGCCATTGATTCCACCGGTGCCACTGGTTCTACCGGTGCCATTGGTGCCATTGGCTCCATTGATTCCATTGGTGCCACTGGTGCCAATCCCTACATTATAGGATCCCACTCCGAGTGCCACCAACAACCTCCATTAGTTGTTGTGGTTGGTAAGCAGTTATGTTGAATCAACCTCCAATTACTATCAGTTAGATCACTTTCAGTTAGCCTAGTATCAATTATTCATGCATGAAGGGTGAGTGGCGCCCTTTTTCACCTACCTCATGAGTTAACTGATTGTAGACTAATTTAGACATCCAGAGTTAGACAAGTGAGCCTCCAGTAGAGATTTAGACACACTGTGTTAGTTATTCAGTCAGCGTGAGCTTGTAGATTAGAACCCTATCCATGGCATTCAAATTCTATTTATTGTATAATCATTGTATTATTGATTAAGGAATGGAGATTAATGTTGTAATTAACTAATCAATTCTTATCATATTTGTCTCAAATTTGTGTTGTTCGGTATGCATTGTCTTGATAATTCCACTGCATATTTCTCTTCTCAATTTCTCTCATTTGCCTATAGATCAATGGTTGACAATTTAACCTGGTATCAAAGCCTTATTCAGGCTAGAAGCAAGTCTTGTTCGATCTCCATTGTACACCAGAAGCAGCTGAGTTTCCACATAAATCATGGAATCATAGCATTGCTCCCTCTGGATTCTGTCTAGAGATGTCTATCCAGGTGTGACAAACTAAGAGAATGTGTACACATTGATGCGGAAAGGCTTGAATTGACATATGATTGCGAATTGAATTGGTTTTGCATGTACCTACATAGCTTCTTGAGCAATTGGTCGATCATCACACAAAAATATGGATTCTTCAGCTCTTGTACATCGAGTCCTTACACCTTTCAACTACACTGATTGGAGGGCAGATATACAGGTAGCCTCACGCAAGCTTGGTCTATTTAGGATGACAATGGGCAGAGAAACTGAGCCCAACAGTATGTTGAGAAGGACAAAATTTTTAATCGACTTGATGAGGCCTTTGTCTTCATGTGCACTCACATCTCTCATGATATTTTGTTCCATCTTGAGGGACTAAGGACTCTGATGGAAGCTTGGGAAAATCTTGAATCTTTGTTTGGAAAACAAGATGACCTTCGAGGGCATATTCTGGAGAATGATCTCATTGCACTACATCCCAGCATTTTCGAAACTATTCAATACTTCTTTACATAGTACAAGTCACTAGTACATCAATGCAAACAATGTGGATTAGAGAGGAAAGATGAGCAACTCTTGCTGTCATTGTTGAGCAAGCTTGGCTCAAAGTACTTAGTCTTTATCTCTACATTCAATTCTGGAAGAAATTATATTCCTAATTGGAAGATGCATTCTCTAGATGCTTTTGGTGAGCCCTTAATACAAGAGCAAGATAAATTGGTTCAAATGGGAGTGATTCAGACCTCCAAGAATCAAGCACTCTTAGTGACAGACTCAAACAATGCGCAAGTAAGAGGGAAGCACAAAGGGAAGGAGACCAAAAACACTGATTCGAAGCCAAAGGAGAATCAAAGATATTCCGATGGAGTCTCGGGTTCCAAGAAAAAGAAGAAATTTGATAAGGCTAGATGTCCCTACTATATGAGAGAATTTCATCCAGAAATCTAGTGCATGAAGAAGACCATCGACCAGTGGTCAACACTCCTTGAACAGAACAATATTTCCCTTCCAAAAGGAGCAAAGAAGTCTGATGTTGGACAACCAACATAAGATCATGAGAGGTGCCATGACTTGAAGGCAAGCTTCAATCAGTCGAAGGATTACTTGATAGATTTTGGATCATCCAACCACATGGTTGCCTCCAGGGAATCCATAACTACTCTCAATATCTCAGGAGGACCTAACATTCATATGGAGGATAACTCATAGATCCCAGTAGCAGGTATAGGTTCTATTAAAATCCATCATGGAGAGTTCAAGAATGTACTCTATGTGCCCTCACTTGTAGTAAATTTGTTATCTGTTTATCAGATGACACATACTGGCTTGCCAAAGCAAGTTGTATTTGGTCTTGACTCAATGGAGATCTTAGATATCTCAACTGGGAATATTATAGCGAAGGGTGTTGCAAACCATGCCTCCAAGGCATATGAATTCTCACACTTTCTGCCATACTCAGCTCCAGCACAATCTCAGTAGCCATTCGAAAGGGAAGGTAAAAACTCTCTTTCATCTCCATTTGCAAATAATGGTATGTTGTCTAATATTTCATCTTCAAAAGATGAGGAACAAGATCTTCATGATATTTATATTGAGATCATACCTCAAGATGATCTAGATCCAAATCCATATACATTTCCAAATCAGAAGCCTAAATGGGTTGAAAATACCATTGAAGCAATTGGAATGTTGCTAGGGATCCAGATGATAGAAGAAGAATGAGGTACCAGTATCAGAATGAAGATGTTTCACTCTCTCACACAACTTCGCTACCTACAGAGTGGTGCAACAAACTTCCATAAAGATGCTACTTGATGATAGCGAATGATCCACAATTTGGCCCACATATGAAAAAAATGGATCATTCCATTCCTCCTCCAGAAAGAAGAGACAAAGGAAACATTCCGAGGATGTTGATGCACATAAGAAACTTGATTCTACATGGATGCCCCACAAAGTTGCAAATTCCAGCAATTTTTTCACAAGTTTTTGCTCAAAGAGAACTTTTTTTTTAAGTAGTATAGCTTGTTTCCCGATTCCTACTTATTTTGAGGGAGGGGTTTTCCCCATTTTCCTTAGTTTATTAAGCAGTTTGTTTTATGTCATTTAGATTGTATGGGTGACTTTTGGCCTAGTTTCCAGGGCCATGTTTGGCCTAGGGATAGTAGGGTATAATTCATGTAGAATTCTACATAAGTATGAAGAAGAACATAAAGGAGAAGAGGAAGGAGCTACGACTGAGGAAGCAACGTAAAGGGAAAAGTGAAGGATTTTGCAAGAGAAGAAGGAAAGAGAAGAAGAAGACAAACAAAAGGCATTGGAAGAGGAAGTTGCGCTAGATGAGTAAGCCACGACAGAAGGACAGAAGAAGATATGGGGTGACATGACAAAATATCAGTAGAAGCAAGTGTGCAAATAGCGTAATGGGCGGAAAATGACAGTAAGACATAACACTGAGAAAGCGACAGTCCTTAACGATCGTGGGTATGAGCTCGACTAGAGCCAACGGAAACCACATGCGTGAAGGAATATTTGTAATTCAAGCCGATGGTGCCTCTCGTTATGTGTTACTAGAATAGGAAAGATAGCCTGTTGGCTGGATATAGTAAGTTAGATGAGATAGAGACTAAAAAGGAGTGTGTAATGAGTCTGTTAGAGTTTGTATCGAGTTGGTATTGAGTCTGTAACAAGCATGTATGGGAGTTGTATTAAGTCTACAATGGGTCTATAAAAGAAGGAACCCAAGTTGTAGATGGGTTAGCCGATATAGCGTCTAAGAAATCTCTAGGATCTTGGTAAGACGCTTGAGCTAGACTTGAGGTAGGATTCTGGTTAATGAATCTGTATTGCTGAGTGCATCAGATTAGAGGCTCTACAGCTGAGTGCACAGATGAGTACGGAAGTTTGAGTCGATCCAAGTTGTTTGTGGATCGCTAGTAGGAGTAGAGTAGGAAGAGAAAGAGATAATATCAGAGAGCATGAGAGGGAGGAAAATTCTGTAAAGATAGAAGATAATATCTTGAATAGAGTCTGCAAATTTGTGCGTAGACAAAAGGTGCATTTATTTCCTCATGCCAAATGAATAGCACTTTGTGGTTTTAGCCTGGATGGGTTTCCATGTTATATGTTGTGTATACATGTGAATGTTGAAGTAGCTTAAATATGTGTGTGAATATTGTGTTGAATGACTGGTTGATTATTATGTTAGCAAAAGGGTAAATGTATGACGACCACATTATATTAATAAATGTGATTATGATGTATGTTCATTGTTTATTTACTTAAGTCGCATAAAAAAGGGTTGAATCACATCTTAGTGTTGAAGTGTTGTGCATACAAGTAATCCACCTCCCCAATCTTCATTGGAAGCCTTGGCGCATAGCCAAGGTACTAAAACACCCTCCCACACAACTACAGAAACGTGGTTCTGGAAGTTACCCATAAAACTGAGATATCTCGGGTAAGGCGGCATCCGTGTCACAGGTGCTGTCGGTTGAAGTTTGCTCAGTTGGGATGATATCTCGTGCTTTGTTGTGCTGAGAATAACCGACTGAACCTGGTTCTAGGGACAGAGAGAGGGAAGAAATCCAACAAATGGTTACATTGCCAGGACCTTAAATTGTTGTGGTGAGGGATATGTTGTGGTAGCCCATGAAACTGGAGATCCCAGACTGGGTGGACTTCAAAGAGTTAGAATTTGCACGAAAAGAAAGTGAAGGATCTCGGTGGAACCTATTACATACATAAATAATAACAATAAAAAATAAATAAATATAAAAATAATAAATTAAAGTCATTTAATAGACACCTCCCTTGGTGAATAGTCACCAAGAAGGCCTATTAATACAGATTTCATTATCAATGTAGAGAATTATGTTTTATAATTGATCAATTATTTGTCAATTATATTTTTACTATGGAATTATGGTCAATTGGTTGACTAATAGATTTGGAGGGTTTCGAGTACAACTAGACAGGTTGTTACAGTGGTATCAAAGCCATCCCTTCCTCGGGCTTGTGGTCACTCGTATTTTAGCCATTCAAGTAGAGTTTCTCTACATTATTGGTCCTTGACCAAGAAGTCAAGCCTTTGGCCTTCCTCCACTCACAACATTCTTCCCTTCAACCATCCTCACTCGCGATACTCTCTGGCGCCATACCCTGCCCTCATCTCCCTACATTCTCTCCCACTGATTATTTCTCTTACTGCACTACACCCTCCTCGGTCTCCATCTTCCGCCATCTTCTTCCACCATAGTGTCACCCTTCCTTTCACCACTGCATCCTTTGTTGCTTCCCAACCCATCGTATGCCCTCCTGTCCACCCTTCCTCCTTTCCATAGCTCACAACACTCTCTCCTCATGTTACACCCACATCCGAGTCTCCCACCACTCCTCATTTCTCGTGCCTCCCTCCTTCATGTTTTCCACGGCCTGTTACACCATCCTCCACTCTGATTTGTGTGCCCTCGCAGCCTCCTTAGTCTCCCTATTACGCACCCTCGCAACCTCCCTTCCTCCTCCATCGCACCTGCATCCACTATGTGCCATCCCACACGCTCGTAATCTCTGTCGTGCTCCTCCTCCCCACCCTTATGTTCCCCTCAACCACCTCTATGCGACCCTCCACCCCCGCACTCTTGCTTACATCTACCTCCTTTCTCCATAGTACGCGCTCCTCTCCAGCTCTTACTTCCATCCACCTCCATTCTCCCTTATGCGAGCTTCACTCACTCACACTACAAATACCAGTTAACCCTCACACTTCCCTTGTCACACCAGCCTCCCTCAACCACGTCACGTCCACTCGCTGTATCCTCATTCCACCTCCACGCTGGCCCTAATTCCAACGCCCTACACATATCCAAGAAAACGGTCAATAAAGAATATGATATAATAATAAATTATTATAAAAGTATTTTTAATAACATTTAGTCCCATTCATTCCCACAAAATTATAATAGTAATAATAATATTATTATTTAATATTTATTATTATATCTTTTTATAACCCTAAATTCTCCAATCCATAAAATATAATAATAGTTTTATTATTCATAATACTACATATTATTATTATTTCAAAACACAAACCATTGCATTCATATATATATTTATTATCGTTTAATAATAATTGTAATTATTAAATTTATTATATGAAAGGGGAAAAGAAGACAAGAAGGCCATTCCTTGTTGAAAGATTCAAGGCCAAAGGAAGATTCTTTACAAGAGAGCTATATTGGGAATTATTATAGCTTTTAGATCTACCCTTGTCGAAGGAAAGAAGACAAAAATGAAGTAAAGACAGTTGTAAACGATGACAACTACACATTCATAAATGAAATCATAGTTATAAGCAGCATTGGACGAGTTAGAGAGAACTAAAGCGTCCAATAAAGATCTTCAATTCTATATTTTGAAGCAAGAATTGTGAAATCATTTAGCAAAACAGGAGCATCGTAGCTTAAAAGATCATAAGCAAGAGCTCCAGAAAAAGGTTATTAGATAAGGATAAGGAAATTTCACATCTAAAAAGTCACAATCAAAACCTGGAAAACAAAATCAGAAACTTAAAACACGTCGAAGAATCACCTTATAGAAGCAATAATGATCTAGAAGAAGAAATAAAACGTTCAAACAAAATCATCAAGGATAAAGAAGATGAAATCAGACACATCTAGATGAAAGTAACATGCCTAGAAACAGAGAATTGCCACCTTTAGCAACATATTATTGAACTTCAATAAAAAGGGGACGACATTAAAAAGAGGCACAAGTTAGAGATTATAGCTGTCAAAATCACTTTATCAAATAACATTGAATAAACATATCGATTAAAAAACCATTACAAGGTGTCAATTGGAAAAATTAAAAAGTTAAAAGGTACCAAGAAGACAGAACAATCAAACGAAGACACCAAACGAAAACTATTGGATAAAGAGGAAGAAAAGAAGCACATGAGAAGTTTTAATCAAGAATTAGAGGAGCAAATGAAGAAATTAAAATAGGAAAAAAAGTCGCAAGACGAAAGGTTAGAGGAGATTCAGAGTGCACAAATCCAGAAGGAAGCATCTAGACTCTCTGGAAAAAAAATCAAGTTGGTGAAGAAGAAACAAAAACAAATTTGATCCTCATCATAGCTCAAAAAGAATTCAACCCAACAGAAAAGCGAAGACTCAAAACTCCTTATTGACACCCCAATTATAAAAGTCATTTTGACCAAATTCGATCCTAATCATAGCTCAAAAAGAAGTCAATCTAGCAGAAAAGCAAAGAATCAAAACTCCTTATTGACACCCCAATTATAAAAGTCATTTTGACCAATGACAGGGTCAAAATCAACATAAACAAGGAAGTTATGATTTCATATATGGAAGAACACAAAATCTTCACCCTATACAGGAAATAGGAAGATTTATCCAACAAGTGACCACCAATCAGCTTCGATAAAGGTAAATCTCAGTTGGATCACTTCCCAGGAAATGTAACATTTAAGTTTAGGAATTCAAAAATTATATCCCCATGTTTCATCAAGTGTCGGAGATACAATTTCAACAAGACACGAGAATATGTTACGAACAAAAATAACCGATAAGTCCTTCACTAAAACAAAACTTTCCTTAAGGGGAAGGAAATGTTACATACATAAATAATAACAATAATAAATAAATAAATATAAAAAATTAATAAATTAAAATCATTTAAGAGACACCACCCTTGGTGAATAGTCACCAAGAAGGCCTATTAATATAGATTTCATTATCAATGTAGAGAATTATCTTTTATAATTTATCAATTATTCGTCAACTATATTTTTACTATGGAATTATGGTCAATTGGTTGACTAATCCATTTGGAGGGTTTCGAGTACAACCAGATAGGTTGTTCCAAAAATGTGGTTCTGGAAGTTACCCATAAAAATGAGATATCTCGGGTAAGACAACATCTGTGTCACAGGTGTTGTCAGCTGAAATCTGCTTTGTCGGGATGATATCTCGTGCTTCGTTGTGCTGGGCAGAACCGACTGAACCTTGTTATAGGGATAGAGAGAGGGAAGAAAGCCAACAAATGGTTACGTTGTCGGGAACTTAAATTGTTGTGGTGAGGGATATGTTGTGGCAGCCCACAAAACCGGAGATGACGGGGTGGATTTCAAAGAGTTAGTTTGCATGAAAAGAAAGTGAAGGATCTCGGTGGAACCCAACAGAGTGGTTGGGCTAGTACATTTATTCAGACATTCATGAGATTTTATTTTCTAAGTTTCCCGTCATATTGCATGAGTGGTTGTCTAAGTTGGAAACCCAACAAAGAAATTTTCAAGGAGGAGAACCAAGAGAGTGGAATCCTCAATTGATTGAGTGAGTGAAAAGAGAAAGCAACCCTATATCAAGGGCTGTGGATTTTTGGGTAGATAGTATCATAGAAGGATATATTATTGAGTTTGATTTTGACACAATAACCTCATACAGTGAGGCAGAGCGAAAAAAATTTCAAGGACCACGTAGCAGATACCTATCATCTTTAACGATGTAGATAAAAAATGATTTTATGTGAAAAAGGCATTATGTGAATGCAATAAAACTAAATAGCAAAGAGTGGCTATGTCTCAGCAGAATCCTAGAGTGAGATGTTCCTAGGAGATAGCGGAACTAAACTAGAGCAAGGATTTTTAAGAAACGAAAGAATATTCAGGTCCGACAAACACTGAAAAACTATGTTAGAACGAGGGAGTTGTGGAAGAGATCGAGAAGAAGAAGGCTATGAGTTTGCGTCATATTTAGATTAAGGATTTTGTGACGAAGAAGAGGAATATCAGCCGATCTCAGAAGGAGACAAAGAGTTAGAAGAGTCGATTAAAGCTCCAGAACAAGAACGTGCTTAAAACTCACCTATAGTTCCAGAGGTAAGATCACGAGATCTGTCTCTAGGTAATACTGTAAATATGAGTACTACTAACACTATAAATAGCGGACAAGGAAGTCTGACTAGTCCAAATTTTGTTCCAACTGTACCAACAACAAATACAATGGTTGGAGATGACATTAAGCTCCCAATATTCAATGGAAATGGGTTGGAAGACCTAGAACAACATTGGTGAGTCTTTGTGACGTTGCTTAGACTGTACGACAAATCTAGGATGAGAATATCAAGAAAGCATAGATGATCATGACTCTGCAAGGTTATGCATTGGATTGGTATATGAAATTTTCCATAGTACCAGCAGGCATTGTCCCAAAAACACTCAATGAGATTTGACTGGGTTTGATAGATGAATTTAAAAAGCCGAAGTCTGAATCGCAGTGCATCACCGAAATCAAAGAGATTAAGCAGCTACTAACAGAGTTTGTTTGGGACTTTGACCAAATATTTAAGACAATAATGGACAAAGTGAGTTTCCAAATGTCGGATGTGCAACACAAGGAATGGTTTATTTCTACCTTGTTACCACATATCCGAACCCCTTTGATGCAACAAAAACTTGTGTCGCATATATAGGCTATTGAAATAGCAATGAAATTAGAAACCTTTCTGGTTGGAGACATTGGCTCGGGAATGATGCAAATTCAGTCACAGCTAGCCAATCTTACAATGCAGCTCTAGGACATTAAAAGAGGAAAAGAAGTTCATGAAGAACTATGGTGTACAAGATGCAGAACTGACGGACACCATAAAGACATTTTCTCGACGCTCATGAACTATGTCGCAGCAGGAGTGTCGAACCCTTTAAACACCCAAGGAATGTCTTGGTGTAGAATATGCTATACTAGGGGCCACAAGTCTGAGGAATATCTATACTTACATAAGATTGTAAGCACACTTGCTAGTATGTATTGTAAATTTTGTAAATCAGTAGGTCATGATGAGAAAGACTACAAAGCACTTCAACTACTGCAAGAAAAGATGATGGATACCTAGTTAATGAAAAATGATGAGCAAATGCAAGATGAACGAGCGCAGCCTCAGTATCAGCCTGCACAATATCAACAACAACAATATTCTCAACTGCGATACCAGCAGAATTAGTATCCTCAATAAAAAAAACCCTCTGTAAAGGTGAGGTGGGAATTTTAGACGTCAAGGATAGCAACAAGGAGGAGGTTTTGGTCGAGGAAGAGGCCAAGTCATATGTTATAATTGTGGGCAGCCAGGACATTCTGCCCGAGATTGTCAAAGTCCTGCAAAAAATGTACATATTGTAAAGCATTTGATCACACTGTCGAAAAGTGTTTGCAACTTATTCCGAAATGGCATGCTAGAACTGTCGTTAACCCCAACCCGATGTAGAATCTGAATCTGAATCCCAATCAAAATATTCAGGTGATTTCTGCCGAACCAATACAACCCCACATTGTTGTAGTTAAAAGAGGAGGTGTTGTGATGGGAGCAAACCAGAATACATAGCAAGGACAACCACAGGTGAGACCTGCAGCACAAAAGAAAGCTCCGCTAGATGTCCAATAGGAGAAAGAAGTATTCTTGAGGGTGTGACAAGAATTTCTTGATATAAATCAACCATAGAAATCTGGACAAGTTAAGGTTATTCCTGAATGATTTGAACAACTAATCAAGAAGCCACCAATGAAAAAGGTTAGTAAGCTTAAAGAAATTTTCAAAAATTGTTTAGCACTAATCAATGATAAAGATGTTATCATAGTGCAGAACTGACAACACTCATGGAAGAAACCATAGAAGGTCTGCGACCTGAAAAAAGAGTTAATCATATTAGGAGAAAACTGAAGACAGGCTGAGAAATGTGAATGATTGCGCAGATAGGAGATTATGATATGGATTATATCATATTATATTTGAGCTTGAATGTCAATATATTGACAAGACAAACATGGGAGAGCATGAACAAGTCACGACTGGACTGGTCTCCTATTCAACTAGGGCGTGCAAACCAATCGAAGGTTTTACCAATCGGTAGACTAACTCAAGTACCTATGGAAGTCGAAGGATTAAGAACATATGTAGACTTCGAAGTTATTGACGTTGTCAATGACACAAACCCATATCCTGCGCTTCTAGGAATTGATTGGGCAATAGACAACCAAACTATTATAAACTTCAAGAAAATGATCTTGTCTTTTGAAGATTATGAAATAAGATTCGTTGTGCCAATTGATTTGCTTGAAGGACAGAGATATGTTGAGCCTGTAAATATCGAAGGGAAAGAGAATTATCTAGATCAGTTGTACAACATCATGTCTTTGAAGGAAGACTATATTAAACCAATAGCTGATGGAAACCTGAGTTGGCGGAGTGTAATCTTGTGCACGTCTGACTCAGACAATGCTCTGGAAAATTGGCAGAATAGGCTACATGAAGTCTCTATGTGAAGATGTGCAAGAATCACAAGATTTGTCTGAAGGGTAGGAGCCTAAGCAAGCGCGCTTCCTACATATGAAGGATTACCTAGCCTTGCATCTTTTTTGGTAGAATTTGAAGAAAAAGTCACAGAATCACAATGATTGTTCGCTTTGGACTATGTGTTGAAAGTTATGCTTGCTAGAGGGTGGGCTACACACAAACAATCTATCTCCGAATGGCCACAATGTAAGATATTAATGGAGATCAGATTTGTGGAAGACATCAGTTTCCCTGATCAGAAATATGTAGGACTAACAAATACTGGGAAACATATTGAGCATTGTCGAAGGATTTGGAAAGAAAATTCGCGACAAGAATGGGTTCATCAATTCATCCACACTTTGGAAATGGTACCGATAAGTTGGTACACAACAGAAGATCTACGAAGAGGAAATATTGAATGGGAAAGCTTAGCTATAAGCTTCACCCAGACATTTGAGTTTGTAAGCGAACACCCAATAGTAGATGTTGCGTTACAAGTAATAAAGGAGAAGACATTTGAAGAAATACCAGTTGCAGAAAAAAATTTCCATCAATGCGGCATGACTATACACAACTGAATGGAGTGTTATAATATCACGAAAGATCTGGAGGATAGTGACCCATTCGCCATAATCGCCATGTGTCATAAGGAATGTGCAAAGTGGAAAGATTTTGCACGTGTGAAAATACACAGTACCCTGCTAGAGACAACATAAAAAACAGAGGGAAACAGAAAGAAGGAAGGGTGTTATACTAACTTCACATAACATTGTGAGAAAGAAAAGCAAGTCGCAAGGAGTGCGACAACATGTTGGAAGAGCTCAGAAGAAAAGCAGAAGTTTCAAATGAAATGACACTATCATAAAGTGATGCCATGTGTTGGAGTAGGGTCCCGCAACTACAGGAGAAGCTTCCATTTTGGCGGATAGACAGTTTTGGCGAAGATATAAGAGATAAGGTAAAGCCACAACGTCGTAGCATGTTTCCCGCTGCAGATCAGCGCCGAAAACCATGACCGTCGGGACAGAGAAGTCAGAGAAGATGACAATACCTGAGCGGCCGAGAAGAGAGAGCTCACCCACTGCATTAAAGGCAGCGACCGAGAAGAGAGAGCTCACCCACTGCATTGAAGGCAGCGGCCGAGAAGAGAGAGCTCACCCACTGCATTGAAGGCAACGACGAAGACAGGAGGGCTCAACTACCCTCATAAAGGAAAAGGAGCAACAAGGCCAAGGTATTGAAGACAAAGGACAAAAAAGGGAAGCGGCGCCCAATACCCATGGTCAGCGCCGGGAAGCATGGAAGACTGCAGAGAGCAGTGGTGTGACGGAAAGCGGCTACTCCAAGTACAGATACGTCGACTGTCACTAATTAGGGTTTTTGGGGTTACTGTTGGGACAGGCCCACAGTGTTGTAATGGCGAGACCTTCGGGCCGCCTATATAAAGGGATGTATTTTGTATTGTAAAAGGTTAGCTAATTAGATATTCAGCAAGGTTGACACTCTGTTAGTTAGCATTTTGAGCCATTGAACCATTCAGTAGTTAGCTCATAGTCGGTTGTATTGAAAAAGCCAAGCTCTGGTTCTGTTATTAGCCTGTAGTTATCTTACTGCAACCAGTAGCTGGCTCATTGAGTATGTATGTAACAATCCACAGGGATTGACAGAGAGAGAGAGGGAAGAGTATATTGTAAGAGAAGCAATATAGAGGAAGAGAAGAGATCTAAGAGAGAAGGGCTCCAGGCTGTGTGCGGAGTTTCCCAGAAGATCTCGAGCTGCATATGAGGTGCAACGGAACTGCGTTTACTCTCCCAAGTTATAATATATAAACCAGTTCCTATGGACGTAGCTTTTACCCTGAAAGTGAACCAGTAAAATCAGAGTGTTATGTGATTGATTCATGTGATTGTGTTTACTTACTGTTATCTGTCACTCATTACATGAACTTTGCTTACAGTTAAATGTATGTATGTTGTTGTTCAATTACCGCATCATAGAAGGTTAAAGGCAAGTAAAGCTATTAAGTATTATGTATAAGAGTCTATCGGTGTTTCACTCACCATGGTTAGCAGTCGCAGTGTTAAACAACCTTGTAGGTTGAGTCCCGTAAGTTGAGTACAAGTAATGTTAAGTATGCTAAGCCGTAAACAGTAGGATATCGCAGAGAGGCAATATCACACCGTCAGAGGAGCTGCGGTGCGCCATACCGTGGGGTAAGGGTTGAGCACAGGAGAGAGTTGCACATCATCCAGGATGCGGCGATGCGATAAGAGTCAGGACCTTCGCAGAGTCAACAGAGGAGGAAGTAACTAGGAATCGCAGAGAGAGAGATCCCGCTGGCTAAGAAGAGCTGTGAGACACCTAGGATGCTATAGAACCTGGCTAAGGACACTTGAGTCTTTGGCCAACCCATTAGAATCACTTCGGGTGAGACTTCAGGCTGCTCCGCGGTTTATCGCCGAAAGGGCTAGTGAGCTAGGGGTGTTGTTGGTACATTACAGTAAACCTGGGTCTGCCCATAGCGACCAACAAATGGTTCCATTGCCGATTTTGAACAAACTAAGCACTAATGTTCTGTTGGCATCCTACGAGAGAAGAACTTAACTAGTGGGTTGAGTCAAATGAAAAATAATTCGCTAAGAAAGAAAACAAGAGTCCTACGTTGAGTACAGAGGACTGGTTACAAAAACATATCTTCACAGACCTGCATACGATATTCTTTGCAACTGATGGGAATGAGTTGTACAATTGGTTATCAAAGTTGACAGATAAAGATATATTCAAAAAGAAAAGAAACATTGTCTGGACACCGGAGCTGATTTAGACCATGAAGAGCCTTGATAATCCCATTACGAGGACAGTAGACTTCTGGCTTGCGAGTGTGCTAGAAGGCTTCGTCACAGAGTTTGCAGTTGAACAGAGAAAAAGCTTCAGCGAGGCTGAGCGGTACTTCTTCAAAGGATATCGCGGTAAGTACCTAAACTCTTTAAACTTGTCCATTAAGATGTTATTACATGAAAAAGGAGTAATGGATATAGTCTCAGACCAATAAGTTAAGAAACTGTAATGTCACAAGAGTTTGTGAGTGATTTTGACGAACTTGGACGTACACGTAGTGGAAAGAAATATAAAGTAGATTTCATATCTCCCATATTTGAAGACAGTTTAGATAATACTAGACAACAAAGTCATAGTAATACAGACAGAACAGAAGGGGGTATCCCTTACCACCCTTACACCCCACAGAAACAGACCGGGACTCAGAACAATCCCGCAGGAACTACATCTAGTAGTTCCCAGACAATACATACTACCGCTACATCACCTCCACCTACACCGCCGAGTGGTAGTAACACAGCAAATCAACATCCACTGTAGCTAGGGTTTTCACCCTAGCTTGTGCTGATGAGCACCTACTAAGGAATCTGAAATCCTTAGTAGCAGTTCAATGATGTAAACAAAAATAGACTGA
>LPNX010734620.1:375391-407631 GCA_001517045.1 Pseudotsuga menziesii
AGTATGGACTATTAAAGGGATCCAAGATGATAATATTAAACTTGTACAGTTGGTCACCACACTTAGGCAACGAGCCTTAACATGGTACATGAAGTATACATCAGCGCTTCCCAGAACACTTGTCCAGGTCAGGACCGCCATGATTAAAGAATTTAAGAAACCTAAGTCTAAGTCACAGTGCATTACAGAGCTCAAGGACATTAAACAGTTACCTACAGAGTCAGTATGGGACTTTGATCAGAAATTCAAAGCCCTCATAGACCAAGTCAGCTTTGAGTTTGCGCCGAAGCAGCATAAGGAATGGTTTATCGCAGCACTGCTCCCTCACATCAGACTACCTTTAATGCAGCAGAAACTCCAGACGCAGGACGAAGCGCTAGAGATGGAAATGAAACTAGAGGCTTCGCCTCTAGCTGAGGCTAGTACAGGCATGGAAACTTTACAAAACCAGTTAGCTAATCTCACATTACAGTTGCATGAGATTAAGAAAGGGAAAGAGGTTGCGCAAGAAATATGGTGCATAAATTGTAAAGCACAAGGCCATACTAAAGACAACTGTCCAGTTTTTGTAGAATATCTAGCAAGTGGGGCTCCTAACCCCTTACCGCAAACCCACGGCCCGTGGTGTGAACTATGCAGAACAAGAGGACATCCACCTCAACAATGCCCTCTACTTTAGAAGTACGTACAGACCCCTAAGAACTTATACTGTAACTTCTGCAAGTCCATAGGACATGATGAACACAATTGCCGAGCCTATGATCTCATGGTCGGGAGCAAGCATGACTTGTACAGAGTCCATTCAGAGACACCAGGTCTAGCAGCAGGACCACAGCATGAACCGGCTCATGGAGGCCGAGGAGGAGGATTTAGAGGATGAGGCCGTGGAGGAGGCTTTGGCTGTGGAGAAGGCTTTGGCCGTGGTCGTGGACCGATCACTTGTTACAACTGTGGAGTTGTAGGACATTATGCTAGGGACTGTCAGAACCCTACGACGACGTGTAATTATTGCAAGTCTTATGACCACACCATAGAAGAATGTCCTGTCTTGATAGCCAAGATCAGAGAGCCTAAGCCAGCAGTAAACCAGAACATCTAGCTTATTGCTGCTGAGCAAAAATAGCCAAAACCAAGAGTCAACATAGTGACTCGTAGCGGTGCTTCCACTAGAGGGACATCGTAAGATACTGAAAAGAACATAGGTCAGGAGTGGGTGCGCAAAGCTCCTAACAAATCAACACCACTTGACCTACAGAAAAATAAACAGACATTTCAGGAAGCTAAGACTTTCTTCGATGATCCTACGCAATCAGGATCGCAGGTACTGCCGTCTAGGGGCGTACCGCAGCAAACACATTGTGGCATTAGCCCTGTACAGATATCGCAGGCTACCACATCGGGAAGATGCGACGAGGACGAGTCGACAAGAAGTGTACAATCCTTCCTGCATAGTTGTTTAAAACTCGTGAGAAATGAGCAAGCTATCGAAGAACTTCAGCGCATAATAGATCAGTGCCCGCCATCTTCTTCCGTGAGCAGTGTGCAGCGTGCTGTTCATAATATCATGGGCCATACAAGAACAGGAACAGAGATGAGACTCACAGCACAGGTTGGAGAATTTGAAATGGATGAGGTGATCCTAGATCTAGGATCAGAGGTAAATGTTTTGACTAAGCAGACATGGGAACAGATGGGTAGACCTAAGTTAGTCAGATCGCCTATCCATCTGAGATTAGCTAATCAGCAGAGGGTATCGCCACTGGGTCGATTACCACAGGTGCCAGTTGACATTGACAGAGTTCACAGCTTTGCGGACTTTGAAGTTATAGAAATCATTGGCGATAGTAGACCCTATCCAGCATTACTAGGCATTGATTGGGCGATCAGTAACATGGCCGTTATCGACCTAAAGAGAAGACAAATGACCTTTGAGGATGTGCAGATCCGGGTCATCGCACCGTTGGATCCTCTTCAGGGTCCTAGATACATTGAACCTATCTAAGCAGAGGAAGAGGCACATAACATGGAAAGTCTCTATCAGATGACTGCGAACCAGAGTGACTACATCAATCCAACCACAGAAGGGGACATTAGTTGGCGATGCGATAGCTAATGTGCATCGGATTCAGATGTTGGTCTAGAAAACTGGCAGAACAGACTTTACGAAGTCTCAGCGCGCAGATGTGTGTTTATGACTAAGTCACTGCGATGGATTGGCGCAGAGACTAATGAGATTCCACTGTTTCATGGTCTAACAAATATCCAGGACTTTCTCCAGCAGTTTGAACAACAAATTCCTCACAAGCAGAAGATCGCAGCTATGGACCTTGCAGTACAAGCCACGCTTGCAAGATGGTGGTATGCACATAAATAGAATATCACATCATGGGATGATCTTAAGAGATTGATGGCGATCAAATTCTCTACTAACAGGGAGTATGTCCAATAGAAATACACAAGAGAAAGTGACCCCAGGTCACATATCCAGAATTGTGAACAGAATTGGTCGGACATTCCCGAGGATGAGTGGGTTCACCGATTCCTCCACACTTTAGACATAGTTCCAAGGAACTTGTACATAGAGACTAAATTGCACACGGGAACGACTACATGGCCACTTATGATAGACAGCTTTCTACTCATGTTCGCTTTTGAATCTGAGTATCCAAGTGTTGATCAGGCCCTAAATGTAATAAAGATTAAGATATTTGAGGACTGTACCCTATCAGTACATACTCAACCTGAGTGGGGCATCCAGTTAGCAGATGCGCTCGAGTGCTATAACTTTGAAGCAGAACCAGAGGATGAGGATGAGGATCCTCGTAACATCAACATTCCAAAGTCAGAAGGGACTTGCGATGTTGATGGACCGAAGCTACATATTCCAGCAATCACAGAGCCCATCAAGATTAAAAAAATCAATATTGGCACAGACACCGAACCAAAGTTTACCTCTATTGGAGACTATTGGGACGATGAAACAGTGAGACAGATTGCAAACTTGCTACATGACTATCAAGACCTATTCCCCACCAAGTTCACAGAAATGAAGGGAATAGTAGGAGATCTGGGAGTAATGAGGATACCATTGAAAGAGGACGCTAGACCAGTCAAGCAGCGTCCATACAGATTAAATCCGCGCTATAAAGAAAAAGTTAAGGATGAGATCGATAAGATGCTAGCAGCAGGCATCATTGAGCCCGTAGAAGAGAGCGAATGGGTTAGTCCCACGGTCGTACAAGAAAAGAAAACAAAAGGAGACATTAGGATCTGTGTCGACTTGCGTAAACTCAACGATGCATCGCTTCATGATCCATTTCCAACACCTTTCACTGATGAAGTGTTAGACAACGTGGGAGGACAAAAGGTCTACTCCTTCACTGAAGGCTTTTCAGGCTATCACCAGATCAGAATCCATCCAGAAGATCGATCTAAGACCACTTTTGCGACAGAATGGGGCTCATTCCAGTATACGGTAATGCCCTTTGGTCTTAAGAATGCACCCGCTATATTTTCTAGAGTAGTAGTTGTTGTATTTAAGGACTACATCCATAAATTCCTAGAGGTTTATTTTGATGATTGGACTATATTTGGATTAATCGACAAGCACATAGGAGATTTAAGACTGATGTTAGAAAAATGTAGGCAATACTAGATTTCTCTGAACTTGAAAAAATGTATATTCTGTGCGCCATTTGGTATTTTGTTGGGTCACATTGTTTGCAGACAAGGCTTGATGGTAGATCCTGCAAAGATTGCCATCATTGTAAATCTTCCAGCACCCAACTCAGTTAAGCAATTGAGGACCGTGCTTGGTCATACTGGGTACTACAGAAAATTCATCAAGGGATATGCAAAGATTACAGCACCGATGGAGAAACTATTAAAGAAAGACGTGAAATTCCTATGGAATGAGGAATGCCAGAAAAGCCTAGACACACTTAAAGAGAAGATGGTTACAGCACCCATCTTAGTATTTCCAGACTGGACTAAGCCATTTCATGTACATGTGAATGCATCTGGCATCGCACTGGGGATTGTTTTAACGCAACCAGGAGAAGGGGTATTGATCATCCTATCGCATGCTCCATCAGAAAGCTATCTATGACAGAAAAGAACTACACCACGACAAAAAGAGAAGGATTGGTTATGGTGTACGCTCTACAGAAATTCAGGCACTATCTATTGGGTGCCTCATTCAAGATGTTTATTGACCATTCCGTGTTAAAGTATCTGGTCAATAAGCCAGTGTTAGGGGGAAGAATCTGCAGATGGTTGCTCCTATTTCAGGAGAATGATTTTGAAATCATTGTAAAACCAAGAATATTGAATGCTGGACCTGATCATTTGTCGCGGATAGACTCCGGGGAAGAACCAAGTAACCTAGAAGATAATTTGCCCGATGAGCAATTATTTTCTATTCAGATCGCGGATGAGTATTATACAGATATCATTCAATTTCTCACTACAGGATGGGCACCCGCTGAGTTTACTAAGCATCAAAAGAAACAGTTGGTTGTTAAAGCAGCAGACTTCACCTTGATTGCAGGACAACTATACAAGTTAGGTCCAGATGAAGTCCTGCGCAGATGTGTTATGCCGAATGAAAAAGAGGCTATTATCAGAGAGGCACATTCAGGTACCGCAGGAGGTCATTTTGTAGGAAAGCCGACTGCTCAGAAAATCCTGACCACAGGATTATGGTGGCCTACTTTACACAAAGATACTAAGGAATTTTGCAGATGCCGCGATATCTGCCAGAGGGTAGGAAAACCTTCGCGACGAGATGAAATACTGATGCGACCACAGATTATAATACGGGCATTTGACAAGTGGGCTACAGAATTTGTGGGTCCTATCAACCCACTAGGAAAACGAACTGGTGCGAGATACATCATCACTAGAACAGAGTACCTCACCAGGTGGGCAGAGGCCAAAGCAGTAAGAAATTGTGATGCTGCTACAGCTGCATAGTTCATTTTTGAAAACATCATCAGTAGATTTGGATGCCCAATCATTTTGATGAGTGATCAAGGCACCCATTTCTTAAACCGCACCATTGAGGCCTTGACGGAAGAATTCCAGATACAGCACCATAAGAGCACTCCCTACCACCCACAAGCTAATGGTACGGTGGAGGCCTTTAACAAGATTCTAGAAAACGCTCTTACTAAGATCTGCAATAGCCAAAGGAATGATTGGGACCTCAGAGTTAACGCTGTATTATGGGCGTATAGGACTACATGCAAGAAACTTACAGGACACACACCTTTCAGCTTGGTGTATGGACAAGAGGCTATTATGCCTATGGAATATATTATTCCCAGCTTACGAATTGCTCACATTATAGGGATGGCTGATACAGACACGATGAACGAAAGACTAGCACAGCTGCTTGCCTTAGAGGAAGACAGATTCATCGCCGGATTCCATCAGAGAGTACAGAAGGCACGAGAAAAAGCTTGGCATGACAGGCACATTAAGAGTAATACTTTTCAAATCGGAGACCTAGTACTCCTCTATGACAGTAAGTTTATTAAATTTCCAGGGAAGTTCAAGACACATTGGTTGGGGCCATATCAGATACAGCAAGTTACAAATGGAGGTGCCATTCAGCTCAACAAACTGAATGGGGAGCTTCTTCCCACGTTGATTAATGGCAGTAGGCTCAAGATCTATAGTGATAGCCACTCCACCTCTCAGCCCTAGCTCAGACAGTTTATGAGGGTGCAGATGTCCAGTGTAGTTGAAAGGAGGCATCGCATCGGTGAGTAGTCTACACTTACAAAAAAAAAAAAAAAAAACCGCTTAAGTTGTTTTGTACAGGTGATGCGGTGTGACATCGTGGTAAGGTGATGATTCCCCGTGCCACGTAGACACTTTCAAAAAAACACAGAGGGCCAGTTAATTCGCTTTCTAATAGGCAGTTAATGAAGAAATGACCGGTATCCCTTACCGTAGATTTGGCAACAGCATAATAACTTTTCCAGATTTAGTAAATCTTCAACGAGACCGGCAACTTGCACACACGTTTTGAGGGAAATTTGATCGGATTTCAACAATTAATGAGGATTGGGATGACGGGTGTGGTCTCGTCCATGCAATTAATACCACCGACGGGTTCAGCCTAGATGACCGTTGCGTCCGAGATTATCGCCTTCAGCATAAAAGCATAAATCATTCATACATGAGGGTTACTTTGCAAATATCCGAGAAGCTATAGAGTAGTTTGTTGAGTTTCCCTGTGCAGAGCTAATTCCGTTACAGAGTGCTGTGATTCCCCAATTTTGTAGCCATTGCCCGTCCAGAGTATTCCACCGAGTGGGTTCTGTCCGAGGAGGAACCTATAGAAGACATTTTGGAAAGGTTCTAGCATGGTGGCCTTGCGTCCGCTATGACGACGCCGCCCAAGGTTGTGAAATTAGGAACATCACAGGTCAGACAACCGCCAAGGATGAGGAATCAAGCACCGGATGTAGAAGATGTCATCAAAGTCTTTGCTGCAAAGAAGCAGAAAGACGAGAAGATCACTGAAGATAAGAAAACAAAGCAGAAGACTGATGAGAAGAAACCTACAGGCAGGAAGAAAGTAAAAATGAGATCTAAGAGAGAAGGGCTCCTGACTGTGCACATGGAGTTTCCCAGAAGATCTCACGGAAAGAAGAAAGGACCAAGAAACAGGCATCTGAGACACAAAAAAATAAAAGAAAAAGGGAAAGGAACGAAGCAGAAATTCAGCATGCAGACAAATGCTTGTTCTCGGAATGGAATTCAAGGCCTGTATAGTTCTCGTAAGCACGGATCCAGACTGAATGAAATGTTTGAGAAGGCTGGAAGATACATATTTCTATTTCCTTTGTGATAAAATTTCTAACCCAAATAAAGAGGAAAGGATATCTGTGGAAGACTTCTCAAAACCTGAAGATCCTTAAAGGTCTCGCAAGCGACGAGAGCGAGAGCATGACAATGAGGGAAAGAAAAATACAAGAGACCTACAAACTAAGTTTACAAAAGACTCCAGTATTAGTCAAGCTATGCTTGAATCGGCACAAGAGTGTGTCGAAGCTATGCAGAACGAAGTCGCAGGACTTCAGGAGAAATTTAAATGGAGTTCGCAGGAAGCCAAGCAGAAGCTGCAACAGGAGAAGCTCGCTGGTAGTGGCTCGGGGACGAGCCACAAGTAAGTGTTAGGGGATTGTTGGAGTAGGGTCCCGCAGCTACAGGAGAAGCTGCCATTTTGGCGGATAGACAGTTTTGGCAAAGATATAAGAGATAAGGTAAAGCCACGACGCCGTAGCGTGTTTCCCGCTACAGATCAGCGCTGGAAACCATGACTGTCGGGACAGAGAAGTCAGAGAAGACGACAGTACCTGAGCGGTCGAGAAGAGAGAGCTCACCCACTGCATTAAAGGCAGCGGCCGAGAAGAGAGAGCTCACCCACTGCATTGAAGCCAGCGACCGAGAAGAGAGAGCTCACCCACTGCATTGAAGGAAGCGGCGAAGACAGGAGGGCTCAGCTACCCTCATAAAGGAAAAGGAGCAACGAGGCCAAGGTATTGAAGACAAAGGACAGAAAAGGGAAGCGGCGCCCAGTACCCATGGTCAGCGCCGGGAAGCATGGAAGACTACAGAGAGCAGTGGTGTGACGGAAAGCGGATACTCCAAGTACAGATACGTCGACTATCACTAATTAGGGTTTTTGGGGTTACTGTTGGTACAGGACCACAGTGTTGTAATGGTGAGACCTTCGGGCCGCCTATATAAAGGGATGTATTTTGTATTGTAAAAGGTTAGCTAATTAGATATTCAGCTAGGCCGACACTCTGTTAGTTAGCATTTTGAGCCATTGAGCCATTCAGTAGTTAGCTCATAGTCAGTTGTATTGAAAAAGCCAAGCTCTGGTTCTGTTATTAGCCTGTAGTTATCTTACTACAACCAGTAGCTGGCTCATTGAGTATGTATGTAACAATCCACAGGGATTGACAGAGAGAGAGAGGGAAGAGTATATTGTTAGAGAAGAAATATAGAGGAAGAGAAGATATCTAAGAGAGAAGGGCTCCAGGCTGTGTGCGGAGTTTCCCAGAAGATCTCGAGCTGCATATGAGGTGCAGCGGAACTGCGTTTACTCTCCCAAGTTATAATATATAAACCAGTTCCCGTGGACGTAGCTTCTACCCTGGAAGTGAACCATGTAAAATCAGAGTGTTATGTGATTGATTCATGTGATTGTGTTTACTTACTGCTATCTGTCACTCATTACATGAACTTTGCTTACAGTTAAATGTATGTATGTTGTTGTTCAGTTACCGCATCATAGAAGGTTAAAGGCAAGTAAAGCTATTAAGTATTATGTATAAGAGTCTATCTGTGTTTCACTCACCACAGTTAGCAGTCGCAGTGTTAAACAACCTTGTAGGTTGAGTCCCATAAGTTGAGTACAAGTAATGTTAAGTATGCTAAGCCGTAAACAGTAGGATATCGTAGAGAGGCAATATCACACTGTCAGAGGAGCTGCGGTGCATGATACCGCGGGGTAAGGGTCGAGCGCAGGAGAGAGTTGTGCGTCGTCTAGGACGCGGCGATGCGATAAGAGTCAGGACCTTCGCAGAGTCAACAGAGGAGGAAGTAACTAGGAATCGCAGAGAGAGAGATCCCGCTGGCTAAGAAGAGCTGCGAGACACCTAGGATGCTACAAAACCTGGCTAAGGATACTTGAGTCTTTGGCCAACCCATTAGAATCACTTCAGGTGAGACTTCAGGCCGCTCCGCAGTCTGTCGCCGAACGGGCCAGTGAGCTAGGGGTGTTGTTGGTACATTACAGTAAACCCGGGTCTGCCCATAGCGACCAACACCATGATTGGCACAATAATTAAGTAAATTATTGAAAGGATACTTGTAAGTCATTAATCTGGAAATCTCGACAGAATTGAGCGGCATACCTTGGGACCATGTCCACCATAGATAACAATAACCATCTTTACTGATGCCAGCTAAGTGACGGAAAAGATTCCTTAAATAACCAACATTGTCGCCCTAGGGCGTTCAAAAGATTAAGTACTTTCTAAGTACAGACTGCTCGTGTGAGAGACAACTGTTAAGAAGATGTTGTTTCATAGTATACATTGTTACTATATCCAGAATCATTGTGTCCATAACAAGAAAGAGAAAGTATTGTATGTAACTCAATAAGCATAAACCAGTTTATCTCCATTATGATAGTAAGTGCTAACCCTCCTATGAGACCTGTATCCACTACTCCTCCCATGTAACATGGTACATGACATAGAACCCCAAGGAACCAGCCTCAGCCAGTTGCTGGCTAAGTTCCACCTCGATCTTCAGAAAAATGTAGAATGCAGGAACATAAATCGCTACTAGTTCCTAAGGGGAAGTAGCCGATGAAGAAGTCGAGGAAGGAGAAAGCTACACCAACACCACCGAACAAAGAAGAGAAAGAGGACTTCGAAACCAGAAATTTATTTTCGCCATACATTCCACCAAGGAGAATGGATGCACCACTAGTTAGCATCCCTAGTAAGGGCTATGCTACACTGGTAGAACCTAAAAAACGGAAAGGTATGAAAGTACTGCAGGATATCCTGCTTCAACTAGCAAAACTACCCTTTAAAGATTCAAACACAAGTAAAATCAATGACCTTGATAGAAAGAATTGCATGGAGCTGGTTAGAGATACACCAGATTCACCAAAACAGTTTGTTCCAATGAACCAAGAAAAAGGACTACAATAGTTGGGGCTACTGTCACTCCTTTTCATGCCGCACTTTGGTCAGACCACAAAGGTGGACAGTTACATAAAACAGTTGCTGGTAGTATTTCATGCAGGTTTCTTTTAGTTAGACAAACTGTATTCGGTGGATGTCGACCTAATATTAGCAATCACAGGACTACCAAGAGTGTGGTCAGACCCAGTAACACTCTTCGAGAAGGGAAAGAACCCATCCCACATTGCAAAATTCAAGAAAAAATATGACCTGATCAGCTCTGGAAAATAGTTCTTAATATCATCCATCAGTGACCTTGCTGCTCGTATGGCAACAATGATATTGACACACAAACTGTTGCACGTATCACAACCAAAGCAATGTACTGCAGGAATAGTAATGTTGGTTGCACTCTGTGCAGAAGGAATTCAAATCAATTTGTCTCATTTCTTGCTTGATGAACTGCTACAGGATGTCGCTTCAGCACAGGAAGAAGGTACTCCTTTCCATTATGCTTGGTTTCTAATTTTAATCTTGTTTAATGTGTGGTCTGAGCCAGCAGATTATCATCTGGTCGACTTACTCGTTCCCTGTAGAGGAGCGAGATACCTAGACTTGTCGTTCTCGCAAGATAAAAACTGACAGCTGAGTAGCAACATTGAATTTTTTGTCCATACTAAAGATTTAAAGAACTTGATAAAGCACCAGGTAAGACTTACTACAACTACGATGTCCAAATTTCAACGAACTATCGATTTTCAAATAGGACCGCACTATGTCTTCATCCAACCACGACAAGACCCCCAAGGACTGTGGTTGACGACACAATATGTGCTAACGGAAGAAGATCTAGAAAATTTTATCAGTGATTGGCCAGAAGAATGGCGATAGGAGGGATCACCAACTCCAGGAGAGGAGCCAAAACTCATCCTAACTCGCCACAACAAGAGCCGCCGATAGAACAACAACAACAAGAAACACAAAATGAAGAAGTGCAAAGAGAACCTCCGCGCAAGAAATGAAAGCCTAACAAGGAAGTCAATACCTCTTGTATGGATGACGAGGAAGTCACAGCCTTAGCAGAATCCCTCCCAAAAGCTGCCAATACAAGTTTCAACAACTTCGACAGACAACATAATCAATTTATTAGTACTATCACAGACATGCTCAATGAACTAGGAAGAACAATTGAGGAAGTAAAAATTGTAGTAGATCATGCATCACAGGTAACTTAGTCGCAGGACGCACCTGGCTCGTCGGAAGCATAGGAGCCCCTGAGACCCAGAGAATATCACCCCATCAAAGTACAACTAAGAAGAGAGACATACTGGAGCTAGAAACCCCAAACTCCAGCGAGGTTGACAGAACCGCTGGCCAGATATTCTTAGATTTCTCAAAGATGCTATTAAAGGATGTGCACACTTTACAGAAAGCAGCAGTTGCAGAGATTCGAATAAGGGGAAATACCCTTCAAAAGCAGGTGAAGCACTCTGAAAAGGCTATCAGTAAAATCAAGACAAAGATCCAAAGAACCACATAAGAAGTAATAAAAGAAGAAGCAAGTAAGTAGAAGCTCAAAATTTTCATTAATCTTGTTTGTTCGAATCTCGATGATGTTGAAATATCACAATACATGCCATCAAAAGACAAGGTCCTCAGGCTAGGAAAGATAGTGGCTGACTTTAGGAAAAAAAAACCAAGTTAGAAGAGCAAAGGAGATCGAGCACACCCCCATAAGTGCTGGAAAGCATAAGAAACACAGCCACTCAGGCTGCGAAAAGAATAGAAGAGGCAGAGCAAATATGTGCTAAGGTTGTGGACCAAGTCTCTCAGACTTGAGAAGCCCTAATAAACAATGAAAAATCACAGAGGATTGCAAGTGAGCTTACTACATTTGAAGCAAATATAACGCAGATAAAAAGCGAGATGAAACATGTCACATACCCCAATTTTGTAAAATAATGTTAATTGTTTTAATTTGATTTCCTAAGACATTATGTTAAATTTAATGCTAAGTAGAAACTGATGACTCAGCAGAGTCAAAAGAAGTGGAATGCAATTCTGAATATTTTTTTATTAATAAATAAAAAGTGGAGACAACAGCATGGGAGAGCTGTTAATAAGAGTGTTACTGGTCAAACTGGTCGAAGGAACTAGGTGGAGGGCAAAAGACAAGTGGCAACATCCTCAAACACTTCCTATATTGTAGGTGGCAACTTCCCTACATTTGGGGTCATGATCCCCCAAGAAAGTGGGATCAGAGCAGGTGGCTCAATAAATGACAACTAACCCAAAAAGACCTAGGCAATCTTTTAAAAGTACCCAATGAATAGAGTTGAGGCTGCTCAGGTATTTTCCAGAAGAAGAATCATTCAGGAGGAATGTTATTCAAGGAATTCATTAGGAAAAAAAAGGGAAAACTGAAGGAAAGTGTTTTGAGAGATAATCTGCAGTAACTTGGTCTGATACAGTTTGTTAGCTGAGAGAACTTACTGATAAGTTCAGGATTGGTATTGAGTCTGAAGACTGGTACTTGATTATTGCTGCACCTAGTTCTAGCTAGGGAGAGCAAGCTCAGGTGTCCTAAGGAGTCGCTGTTTGAGCGCTCTCCAGGAGTTGGTAGGGAGGAACGGCCTCCCATTGCTGTTGTCATCCAAGCTCAGAGAACAGGTTCTGTTATTATTTAAATTTCTGTGTTGTTATCTGTGTATGATTGAATGTTGTAGTGTATCTTATGATGTAGAAACTTATATGGTTTAGTAATGAAGTTGTTCTTAGCTTGTTTACTAACAGAATCAGTTCGATGAGAAATAAAACCCTACTTGTGTTTTTCCTCATCTGGAGTGATCCAGACCGTACTCCAGCACAGGTGGTAGAATTATAAATAAAGATAGTAAGATGAAAATGCAGAATAAAATGTTAGTGGAATTATAGAATATTTTCCTTTTATTTGGTTATCAGAAGAAATATCTTTTATATTAGAAGCAGTATTAAACTTGGACTAAAACTGTTAGTTTATTAGAAGCAGAGAAAGAAGCCATATTATTTACTGACAGTAGTTTGTGTAAGTAGAGAAAATAGTTCTTGATACAATAGTTACTTCCAGTAATCTTATTGCTTATTTTAATTCAAGAAAAGAGTATAATAGTTAAAACTAGAGTAGGATTAAGCTAAATGAAAATGCTTTACAACTTTACAGTTTACTTCTTTCCAGTTTTAACTACTACATGTGTAATAATCAAATTAAAAGAAAGAATAGCTAGAATCTCGATTTACTTCTACAGATAATTTATTTGGTAGCAGAATTTACATATGGAAAGCAATATATGTTATTCATTCATTTCTGTTCTATCTAGCTAAGCATAAACAAAAATATACAAATTGCCAACCTATACTTTTAAAGATGTTAACAGTGTAGAACATAGCTGGTTCTTTTACTTTTATTTTATAAATATTAACTTGTAACATAAACAAGACAATATAGCATACAGAGAGTATTTCTATAAAAGTATTTAGTACAGTAATTATAAGAGTACAATAACAACTTAATTATAATAAAAAATAATATATTATCCTATTATATACTTTATAGGAATAGTATTATATTGTAATTACAATAATGTTCTTAACTCATTATTGTAAACCTGAAATAAAATATAAGTACTGTACTCAAAGTTTAGCTGACAGTTACTTAAGAAACTTCTTTAAAAACATAAAGACCCTATATTTGTGAAGGGTACAAACCACATAACAACATTTATAATTTCTTTAATAATAAAGTAAGCCAATATATAAACAATATACCGGAAACCCTAGTAACGAATTTTAAAATTATTACGGGGTAAAAAATTAAGTACTTCAACCCACAGGAAATAAACTTTCGAGTAATATCATGCTCGATCTACTGAGATTAACCAAACACTACATACTATAAGAAAAACAAATAACCATTTACAATAGAACTTCATAAATTAAAGGTAATTAAAAGAGCTGTAAATATTTTATATATATTGTCGAGTTAGGGTATAAACCCTATTACTTTAAAATGAACAATAGAGTCATCAAAGCTGAAGAAGTTTAATACAGTATTTGAGCTCTCGGCTTCAAACAAAAAGGGTACAGAGTGAGGCTTTTACAGCCTGTCCATTACTTGTATATATATACACAGTAATCGGAGACAAAACTAACATTTACAATCATGGCCGGAGCTGGAGAACCTTGCATAACGCGAAGATCTCTTCACCCACTAAAAACAATAACCCAAGTTGCAGAGTAAACTGAAAAACCGCAAGGGTTACAGGCCATGACGACCAACCCTCGAATGTCCCCAAAAGAACCAATAAGGAGGATATGCCATGGATAACCCGGGGCTTACCGTTAGCCTGCAAGTCGCTATGGTCTCGAACAAACCATGCAGAGAGGAGAGCTGACACCTGTAATCAACAAAGAAACGAGAGTGTTAAAACTCGTTTACAAATTAAATAACTGGGTATTGAAATGAATGATAATGATTTTATTAAAAAAAATGTCTTACCTTGATCTGTACCAGAGCATGATAACCACGGGCAGTAGAGCGACCACCAACGCGAGGAGAGACTTTCTAACTCAGTAAATACCTACAGCGACGAAGGACAGGAACAACAAAGTTCAGCCGGAAATAAGCTTGGGTCGCAACCACCCTCAACACAGAACCGTAACTGCTGTAAACCCTAAACACCGATTGCTAAGGTTGAGCAAGACATTGACTGTCCTTACCGAGCGAAAGAAAAGAAGAACAGTACAGTAATGGACACCAAACTGAGTGCGCTGCGACGGAGAAACCCTAAGGGAAGTAACACAAACCATTACCAAGCAGCAGTCATTTTCGTAACAGCAATCTCTCCATTAAACTCTCAGGCTGAGCTTACGAGGAGATACAGCAAGCAAGGAGACGGTCGACATCAAGGGCAAGAGACATTGCAGACAGGAGCAGGGTAGCAGAGTGGCCAGAGAGCCCGAAGCCCGAAGGCGACGGAGAGAATGCCAACTAGGGTTCGAGGATTGCTTTTTTACCATACGATGCTTGGCCACGGATAAGCCACGTCTCCAAGTAAATAATGTGCATGCAGTGGGTATTTTCACATAGTCTCAATGAGCAATCACGAGATTTTGACATTATAAATCATTTGGCTATTTTCAAAGGTTCTATCATGGTCCTCAGCCGAAGTCAACCTATCATATGGAGCATGATAACAAAGGAAATCGTTAATATAAACTATGCTTTAGAGCTTACAAATGGCGTAAAGATTTAACGACTCATCACATTACATTATGGTATACCATCGATTACACAATGCCAAATCGAGATGTAACCTCATGTTCATCATGGGCATAGTCAACACTACGACCTAGCACACTATAACATGTTATTTCTTAACCCAACAGTTATTTGATCAAAGAATATACCCTTATATTATAATAAGAGAATTCTAGAAGCAAGTCATGGCAAACACTAGTCTAGTAGACATTTGTTTGTGTACTCAAAGGATATGAATCTAACAAGAATAATAAGTTCATAACCTAGCATTTTATATAAACTTGGGATGTATATGATAAAAGTTTATAAGATTTTAAGGGTTAAAAACCATAAACTCTTCATAGCATGGTCTTTTTCATGACCTCTCCATCTAGGTATGCATTTGTTCTTTCATCAAAAAGTTACAACCTTGATAAAAAATAAGTTTTGTAACATTGTTGTAGAAGGAAATAATAACATATATGTTTAAGTAAGAATATTGCTTACAACAAGTATTCATCCAACCAACATTTATATTTTTATTATAAAAGTATACTAATGGTTGATATTAATGAGGTTTGTAGAATCAAACTATATCAAATATCCTATTATTAATGTTAACCCCGTTGGCTTTGTTGTATTTTATTTAAGTAGTAAAGTTTGGTAATAAAATACAAAAGAAAACAATAACATTTATTTTGATGAATGCATTGTTTAGAATAAATGTTCTTTAACCAAGAAATTGTAGCATAACAAGGGTTAAGCCACTAATCTGTTTAACAAAAGATTTACCAACATAAAAGTTAGATCGTAAAACTATTACATTATGTATTCCTTCAACAATTATAGTCCACTGAGGACATGCTCCTTTTATATCTATGGTAGGAATTGTATAAAAACCGGTTCACGATAAGATATCCATCTTAAGAAAATAACTCTAGATGTGTCATGGAGTAATTGTCGTGTAAAACCATAAGTTGATAGACATCTAATAGTTCAGTAAACATTAAGAACTATAATTTTACATTTGCTAGGAAGAAGGCAGTAGTAGCCTTTACCAACAAAACTGAATCTCATTCTTAGCATCTTAAAAGGGAAGACGGTTTAAATAATTTTACCTCTATAAACTTTGGAAGTTGTTTAGCAATTATATTCTCTACTGAGTTATTATTGTGCGACGAACTTATATCAGAATGCTCTAGAATTAACGACAAGCAACGCCCAAACTTCTTACCTGTAAGTCTGTAAGCACAGGAAAACTTCTGCATTAGCTCGAAAGCTAAGTAAGCCCAGAATTTTCATGATAGTTCCACCTTGTGGTCGCAAAAAGAAAACAAGTCAGTAAACTGAAAAAGAACTGTTCAATAAAATACACTTAACGCAGTAGATAAATCAGATAATGAATTCAATAACACACAACTAATCAAACTTTTAGTTGACCGCATTTTGATATTTAGCTTTATTTTAAAATTTTAAATTTTTATGGAAAATTTGGAGTTTTGACAAAACAACTACCCTTGACGCTGAAAAAGGTCAAGGAAACAAAGATGCGAAAATTGCAGCAACAAATGACTGTGTTGCGCACACAGCAGTAGCAGTGCGAGGAAAAGGTAAAGTAATTGCAAGCTGAAGCAGAGAGAGTTACAGAGCTAATTCAACATGTACATCAGAAGGTGTGCGAAGTAGAGACATCTGTAGAAAGAGTCATGCCGGAACACATCAGTTCTGACCTAGTGGAGCACATACAGAAAACAGAGGAACAAGTGTGTACAGAGACAAAGAAACTGGTGAAAATTGTGGAGGATTTTTAGAACAAAATCAACGCATGTCAATCTATGGAGCAATAGTTTGCATGGCTTGGGATGAGCCATAGGTGAGTGTTGGGGGCCTGTTGGGCCTAGGGACAGTAGGGCATAATTCATGTAGAATTCTGTCTAAGTATGGAGAAGAACATAAAGGAGAAGAGGAAGGAGCTACGACCGAGAAAACAACATAAAGGGAAAAGGGAAGGATACTGCGACATCAGAAGGAAAGAGAAGAAGAAGAGAAAGAGAAGGCGCTGGAAGAGGAAGCTGCGTTAGATGAGTAAGCCACGACAGAAGGAAAAAACGAAATACATGATGACATGGAAGAATATCAACAGAAGCAAGCATGCAAATAACGTAACGACTGAAAAATAACAGTAAGGTATAATGTTGAGAAAGTGATAGTCCTTAACGATCGTGGACACGAGCTCGATTGGATCCGATGAAAACCACACTCATGAAGGCATCTTTGTAAGTCAGGTCGATAGTGTCTCTCGTTATGTGTTACTAGAATAGGAAAGATAATCTGTTAGCTGGATATAATAAGTCGACTGAGATAGCGACTAAAAATGACTCTGTTAGAGTCTGTATCAAGTCGATATTGAGTCTGTAGCAAGCATGTATGGGAGTTGTATCGAGTTTGAATGGGGCTATAAAAGAAGGAACCAAAGTTGTAGATGGGTTAGCCGATATAACATTTGAGTAATCTCTAGGCTCTTGGTAAGACGCTTGAGCTAAACTTGACGTAGGATTATGGTTAATGACTCTGTATCGTTGAGTGCATTAGAATAGAGGTTCTGCAACTGAGTGCGTATACGATTAGGGAAGATTGAGTTGATCCAGGCTGTGTGCGGATCGCTAGTAGGAGTATATTAGGAAAAGAAAGAGAGAAGATCATAGAGCATGAGAGGGAGGAAAAGTTTGTAAAGATAGAAGAGAAGATCTTGAACAAAGTCTACAGTTTTGTGTGCAGACAAAATGTGCATCTATTTCCTCATGCCAAATGAAGAGCACCTTGTGGTTTTCACCCGGATGGGTTTCCACGTTATATGTTGTGTATATGTGTGAATGTTGAAGTAGCTTAGATATATGTGTGAATATTGTGTTGAATGACTGGATGATTATTTTGTTTGCAAAAGGATAAATGTATGACGACTGCATTATATTAATGAATGTGATTATGTTGTATATTCATTGTTTATTTATTTAAGTCGCATAAAGAAGGATTGAATCACAACTTAATCTTGAAGTGATGTGCATACAAGTAATCCACCTCCTTAGTCTTCATTGGAAGACTTGGCACAGAACCAAGGTACTAAAACACCCTCCCACACAATTGCAGAAACGTGGTTCTGGCAGTTACGCATAAAACTAAGATATCTCAGGTGAGACGACATCTGTGTGGCGGGTGCTACTAGTTGAGCTCTGCTCCGTCGGTTCGATATCTTGTGCTTTGTTGTGTTGAGCAGAAGGGATTGAACCTGGGTCCAAGGACACAGAGAGGGAAGAAAGCCAACAAACACAAGTTGTCCAAAGTTAGGATTAAGGGGGGCAGTTGAGATTAATAATCCTCCTTTGTCCAATAAAGTCTATTTTGTCATATTGCCTAGTTTAGGAGGTCATTTATCCCTTTACTGGAGGTTTGGTGCCACCATGAATATTGGTGCCACTAGTGCCATTGGTGCCATTGGTACCACTAGTGTCAATCCCTACATTATAAGAGCCCACTCTGAGTTCCACCAGCAACCTCCATCAGTTGGTTGTGGTAGGTGAGCAATTATGTTGAGTCAACCTCCAGTTACAATCAGTTAGATCACTTTCAGTTAGCCTAGCGCCAGTTATGCATGCATGAAGGGAGAGTGTCACCATTTTCCACCTACCTCATCAGTTAACTGATTGTAGATTGATTTAGACATCTGGATTTAAACTAGTGAACCTCCAACAGTGATTTAGACACACATAGAGTTAGTTGTTCAATTAGCTTTAGTTAACTATTTAGTCGGCTTGAGCTAGTAGATTCGAATCTTATCCATGGCATTCAAGTTCTATTTATTGTATAATCATTGTATTATTGATTAAGGAATTGAGATTAATGTTGTAATTAATTGATCAATTCTTATCAGATTTGTCTCAAATTTGTGTTGTGCAGTGTACATTGTCTTGATAATTCCATTGCATATTTCTCTTCTCAATTGCTCTCATCTTCCTGTAGATCAATGGTTCACAAATTTAACATTTTGTAGTATGAGAGTGGCATGTTCCTCCTATCTAATAATAAAACAATACCAACCTTTGGGAAGAATGGAGATAGAATGACAATAGCCCAGGATTGAACTTGAGGAAGTACCAACCGAGTCCTTGATGTCTAGATATTCATTGCTTTATAACCAAAATTTGGCTACAAGAGCTTTTAAAGACAAGCCAATGACGTCTCCCAACCCCACATCTCTCCCTAATACCATCATGCTTTGTCTGGGCTTTAATTTCCACTGGAAATTTTTTTAATGATCCCTATTTTTCTTAAAGTGTAAAAAACTTGGCAAATCTTACTAAATATCAAGTTTTCAACCATAAAATGCTTGGCAATATTAAAAAAAAAAACAATATTCTAAAGGTTTTACATAGTTTTTTTTCAGACAATTTTGAGGATTTTTAGAGTTTTTTTTCAGACAATTTTGAGGATTTTTAGAGTAAAAATTTTAATCCTACAAAATTTAGCAAATCGTCCACCTCCATCACCTCGACCCACTGGTACAGAATGGCCAATGCTTAGCAGAGTACCACCAATAACTATACTAGTTATAACCACGCCCCTCCACCTATAGGCCAAAATATCTGATTCCTTCGAAATACCAATCAGGACTCCCTCTAATTCGCCTACCGCATAATCCTTCTCTGATGCCACTACAGGTCCCGAATTCCCAACCTCCTGGGGAATGGACCTTGACTGCAAAAGTAATGCCCGATATTCCTCATCGAAGATGCCCACCCCACCCGAGCCTAGAGATCATTTGTCAACTTGTCCACCTACTTGATTGCCTCCATGTTGACCTGTTCCCATGGGTTTGCCATTTCATCCCGAAAAAAAACCCAAACAACCTCCGAACTACCAACTATAATGAGTGCAGCTCCTAACAAAACACAATAAAAGCTCTTGACAAAACACAATAAAAAATTCAAAAAAGGAAACAAAAATAAAGCAGTATAAGTACTAACCAAAACGCCCCCAACTCGTCGGAATCTGAAAGAGAAATTCATTCCTACTGAAATGGTAATTTAGAGTGCGACAATGATCATTTAATCTAGAACAACCAAATCCAATTGCGAAATTGCATAAATAACACTTTCAAAGAACAATATTAGCCTGTTTCTATCCAAAATTCCTCCGTTTTAGTTGTCCTTTATCGTACTAGGACAAAATCCCTCCACAAACAGCTGTTTCCACGATAAACGGAGGAAACCAAACAAATTATTAGTTCCAAACAGTGCGATGTCACCACCAAAAAGGGGCCAAATCAACTGCAGAGGAAGCGTCTCCTGTTCAAAACCCTAGCCTCCGTCGCCATCGCCCAAGCAAACCCTTCATAACCCATAAAAAGTGGATATCATAGTATATTTTCGTGTTTTAGCCGTCTGTGTATAACCACTAACATCTTCTTTTCACCGAGATTTGTCATCGAAGACCATTTGTGAATAAAACCCTATTTTCATTTCGTATGCAATGGCCGTGTTATACAAGTGCTTCACTTCATGCTTGGGGTTTCAGCTTCAACCGCTGGCAGCGGCTGCTGCAGCGCTATCTACGTCATTTCCCCGGATTATTTTGTTAACACCATTACGACTTTCTACAACTATTGCTGGTAATGACAAACCCACAGGCCCCGTTTCAGAGTTCTTGCTTGGAGAATGTGGGCTGTGCCAATCTGAGCTCTCAGCTATCCTTAAAATAAAGCCATGCTTGGCTGCGACGAGATACGCTTCTAGAGCCCAACAAGCCGTTCAGTTACTTAAAGATTTGGGATTCACAGAAAACCAGGTAAGGAAGACTATTACTAGATGCCCATGTTTTCTTCATTTCAACGTTGATCGGAAATTAAAACCCAAGTTTGACTTCATGAAAACATTGGGCCTCACTGCACAAGACTTCGGAAAGGTCATATCCAATGCACCAAGATTGCTTACCGGCAGTCTAGAGAAAACTCTGTCGCCCAACATCCAGTATCTTCAAAACCTGTCAGGATCAGCGGCTAATGTATGCAATGTTTTCAAATTGGCACCTCATATTCTACTTAAAAGAAACGGGCCTGAATTTTGGGAAAAGAAAATGAAGCATTTGGAAAGTTTTGGCCTCCTGGAAAATGAGATCAAGGAGCTTGTTAAGAAGCACCCTCTAATACTCAATGCTTCCATGGATAAGGTGCAGAAGAACATGGACTTTTTCATGCATACTGCAGGTCTTCCGGCAAAGTTTATTTTGTCACATCCTAGGTTTGTGTCTTGTTACAGTTTGGAGCGTAGGATCAAGCCTCGCCACAAGGTGTTGAATGCCGTTAGTGCAATGCAACCTTCCGAGCCTCCTCCTAGTCTCATTTCTGCGGTTGACTTAAATGAGCGGAAGTTTCTCGAAAAATATGTCCAGAGCAGCCCTCATGCCTCAAAGTTGCTTGAAATTTACAGTGGCGAGCCTGCTCTCTTATAAAAGAGGGCAGGATATTCAACTTTCTGGTTTGGTCAGGGTTAGATCGTATTGCATTGCTCTTATTGATTGAAAGGTATTCAAGTACATCAACCAAGGGATCATTAATCGGTTATGACCCAGCGCCAAGTAATCTTGTTTTGGCCAATTTATTGTCTCAGCACAATCAACATGAACTATTGAATGATACTCATTTGTAATACATTCACGAAGAAACGCCTCTTGGAATGCATCGGGTAACACATTTTTGAAGAATGACAAAAAAAACTCTAAAGAATTTATTTGTTTGCTTGTGGTTTTACAATGATTATGCATTGTTCTTCTCCATGTGAAATTATCGCTTTGTTTAAATCATGGTTAACTTTGTAATTTCATAGGCAAATGCAGGGAGTACTGGAGTCGAAACATATCTCAAATCCAAGCTAAACAGTGTACACTAGTTAGCAAACAGTGTAGACTAGTTTCCTGAGTTGAATTTGAGCTAGACTCCCCTGCACACTTTTTCTTCTGTGTGCTTTGGCAAAGGGCCTCTGTTTCTCTGATTGGGAAAAATTTGTGGCAACAACCTTTATTGCTGCAATATGAATGTTGTATTGAATTTTTTTTTGTTTCATTACAGCTATAATAAATACTGTTTTGTTAGTTAACAAAGCCCTATGTTAGTCAGTTGTACTTTATGATTTTTTTCAATAATCCCACATTTAATAGAGATAATGGGACTGTGAGAAACCTCTTGGGCATGAGTTGGTGACCATACCTTTTCAGAAATGTTTCCTGTCTTATCTGCATTTGAAGAATCTATTTTATCTATATACTTGTTGAAGATTTCTAAAACCTTGTTTATTCCTTGTTTTCCGATTTCTATGATAGCTGGGGCACTACTCTAAATTATTATTTGTACAGTTAAATGTATTGCTGTCCTAGCTAAATATACTGCAGTTGCAGTTAAATCTGTTGCGGACTTGCGATCATCATAATGTTGTTGTTATTTTAAGTATATTTTCTGCATTAGAGATGAATCTATTGTTTTGTAGATGTCAGTATGCTTTTGATAGACTTGGTTGAGGGGCCGGCCTGGCTTTTACAGTGATATGAAATTGCATGTTAGCGCAGTAGTTGGGCTCATAACATACAATAACACATCCATACTTCGTGGGAACATCAAGCTAAAATCATCCCTTCAATTAGCAAGATTATCAAATACATCAAGCAAATACACTTGCTCTGTTAGTAGATAGCAAGATGAGCATAGAAATATGGAGAAGGAAATAAAGCTGTAAACTAAAATATGGCAACACCAAAATTTTAAATACCGAGTCATTCAAGAGCCTCCAGCTCAATATATATTCTCAGTTAAAACTTAAAAGGGTGTTGCTTGTGTTAGATATTTATAAAGTGACTGTTTTTTGCTTTTTCTTCTTTGATACCTTAGAAATCGCGTGGGTAGGTCCATCTGGGTTTGCACCCTAAAATCTCTCTTCAAGGTTAGTTAGTGGTATTTCCTTACAGTGTAAGATTCATGAGTTTGTTGAAATGCCCCCCTAAAATGTTGCAATCAGAGTACATACGTAAAATGTTGGAATCAGAGTACATAAGTTATAGAGTTTATAACTCAGTTTATTTATTTGTCGTTCATAAGTTACAGAGTTTATTTATTTGATGTTGATTAGTTATTATGCTTCAATTGTGGAGGATTCTCATAACTGATGTTAGTTTCAATTGTAATCCACGGTCCATTTCAATTGTGATTCACGGAAGACGTCCACGGTCCATGTAATGTTAGCATTAAAAATCTAAATAAATAAAATTTTAGTACCTCATTCTATATAGTATTCGGAGTAAGGTCTTTCAAATTGGTATTACTCAGAAGTGGATATTGATATTCTTAGTTTAATTGTTATTTTGTTTAATTAAAAAGAGTTATTTGTCTTAATTTGTATTTATAAATTAATAGTATTTTAAATTTTAAATTTTAGTTAATTTGAATGTGTTTTTTTTTAAATTTCTTAATTTTAGTTTTATGGGTAAGAAAAGTATTTTTAATTTTTAGTTTTATTGTTAAGAGTATTTTTAATTTTTAGTCTTATTGTTAAGAAGAAAAGAGTGTTTTAATTTTGTTAACTTGGAAAAAACTTATATGAACAAAAATACCAGGTTCATGAATGCTAGAGCCGGGTGGTTGGGTTTTATTCGCATGCTGCTGCCATTCTAATTTGTTGCTAATGTTTGGACTGGTGTGATTGTTTTGGCTTTTGGTTGGTGCATGTTCATGGATGCTAGAGGCGGGTGGTTGGTGCTTGTTATTTTGTTCTGGTTTGGACTGGTGCGGTTGTTTTGGGTTTTGGTTACCGTGGATGTTTATGAATGCGAGAGGCGAGTGGCTGGGGCTTGTTATTTTGTTCTGGTGCGTCTCTTGTGGCTTTTGGTTTGGGTGACTGTTCGTAAATGAGAGAGGAGGGGCACTGGTGGTCTGGCTTGCAATTTTTATTTGCAGCAGTGTTGGATATCCAGATATATCCACGAGTGGTCTGAATTTTTTATGCTTTTGTTACTCTGTATACATAAAAAAGGTTGTATTTGTGCTCGTAGTCACAACTTTAGAGCTGGTTCAAATTTATGTATGTGGTTCAATTTTTTTTTTGTGTTTGTGGTTAAAATACTATATGTATGGTTAATTTTTTATTTTTATTTTTGTGTTCAAGGGCTCTACTGTTGCGTGCATTTGGCATTTGTTGGAAAAAAAATTCCTCAGAAAAACCAATAATTCCTCTGTAAATTCTAGTTTCCACCGTTGAAGGGCTAGTTATGCATTTGGCCTCTATAAATTCCGGTTTCCGCCATTAAATGGATAGTGTTAATTGTCGAGGTCGATGTTGCAAGGGCGACAACTTGCACAATTTCTATAATCAAGTTTGTGCATTTTGCATTGCACATTCTTTCTCTGTAGTCCCCAATCTTTGCAATAGAATTCCAAATCCTTTTGAAAAATGATTTCGATCTCCACCAATAATGGAAATCATTGTGCACACCATAAATATTCAATGCTTGACATAGGGTTTTCTTTCGCATTAATCGAGATCGACATTTTAAGCGATCGAGTTTGCACATTTTCAAGGTCTTGAGCATCTGAATTTTTGCAGCTCCCGCCATTGAAGGGCTAGTGGTGTATGCATTTGCCATTTGTTGGAAAAAAGTTTGCCAGAAAAAAACCCATAGTTGCATGCGTGGTCCAAGAAATTTCTTCATTGGATAGTGCCATGTTTTGCCTTGTCATAGAGTTTACAATCAATTGCAAAGTTTTTTCCGTGCGGTGTGTTCTTGGTTGCAGCTTGTGCGTATGATTCATTGTTTTTAATCGAGGTCGATATTATAAAGATCGAAGCTTGCACAGTGTCGATGTGTTAAATATTGATGGCATTGCACATTCTATGTCGGTGATCATATGCCTTTGTAATAGGGCCATATAAATCCTAAATCGTTGTATATAGTTGATTTTTGGATTTCATCTGATTCTATATCTCAGGGTTCTTGTTCCTTCAATTCGTATTATCTCTTATTTTTGACAAAACTTGTTAAAATTGTTGTATGTGTAACAGACTAAAGAGCCTGGAGGTCTTGGCTGAGTTGTCCTTGTCCTTTTATAGAGCATAGAACCTGGTTTAGGCTATTGGCAAGCAACATTGAGGTATAAAGGTAGGAGCTTCTATCGACCTGCTGATAGAGTTCCATAATACATATACTGCTGCAGTAATTGGTTATACTGCTTACAACTTGCCAGGTGAGATCAGTGATACAGGTCTAGCCAAGCTCTGTATGGAACATCTCTCATTCCAAATTTTTTAACATTTACTCAGGCGATAGAATGGGTTCTTCTGGGTTGGGATCCGGGTCTTGTAATGAAACAAGCCTAGCTCTTTCTATTATGAGATGATAAGAGGGTAGCGGGTACATTTCAGGTTATTAAAAATGCATCCAGACTACAGTTTGAGAAGCTCTGCAACTTACTCGTGCAATTACATAAAGTTAATCCATAAGAGTTATATCAAGTCCATTATGCCCATATGAATTGTTTTCATTGCAGATCTATTTGCTCTCTACCCTATGAATTTTAATCTACATCAACCATTTTGTCCCCAGACTGCTGCAGAAGATCCAGAAGAGACTCCAGCCTAACGCAGCGCCTGGTAGCCATTAAATTCATAATGGATATGTGCTTTTCATGCACAACAAACAAGAGTTTTGCGTGGACGCTTGTCACAATTTTGTCGGCAAAGAGGAGCATCTCAACCATCTTTCAAGATGCAGATATTTAACAAGAAATGCAATCACACTGAATATTGTCTTCATGTTTGAAGCCGGTAGCACCAACTCTTTGTTCTTTACAGCCTGTATGTTCATATATAAAGTATTTCAAGTGAAACGGATGGATACCCATCCCTTAATTGAAGTTGAGATCACATTCTGGAAGAGATTGATGAGATTGCCAAATGTTGTGCGCAATGGACTTCAATTTATAATATGTATGGATAAATGTCTCCGCTGTTAATCTTTAGATCAAAGGCTACAATAATTAAAACATAACTTTAAATTAATCTTTAGGTTAAAGTAATAATTCTAAAAATTAACAATGAAATTTAATAATCTTCTAAAAACACATAACTTCCATCCATTTATTAATCGCCCCCTACAAAAGAACTTCCAAGTTTTATACATCACCCACATATATTCTTAATGAATAATGTGACATGAACTTGAGAATGTCATGTTCTTCTTAATTAGCGGTGTGACATGAATTTGAGAATGTCATCCCATGAACATGTTATTGGATGCAGTAAATTCCTCTCATTGACTACACAATCCCTCGATACCACAATCTCTCTTTTATTACGTGGTATCTCTCTTTTATTACGTCGAAAGAAAGCGTATATGTTTCAACATAGGCTCAGGGTTCCACAATTTTATTTTATTTATTTTAAGTTTTGATGGAGAGGATTGAGGAAACTTGAAATATTCTTCGTCGCTTCCAAGAATCAATGGAATAGATGTTAGTGTTTATCATCCTTGCAAGTTTTTATAGGTTACCTTTTGAATTTTTTAATATAATCATTTAAAACATCAAGCTAAATTCAAATGGATAAGTCAGGCGGTTAATTTTTAATGGAACCATGGTTTTGTTTTAATTGAATAGTTTTAGAGTCAATTGAATTGCTTTGGGCTAATTAAATTGTTTCATTGTCAAGCGATTCACACTCTTCGAGAATCTTCAGTTGTTAAGGTGTAACGATTAAGGTATAATCTCTTCTATATGTTAAGAAGATGGAGCTCAAGAATGGGATACTTTGCAGGATGCACACATATTTTTTTTTTCCTCGGAAAAAATTCATAATTTTATTTCAAAGAAGAACAAAATTACATCTGCACATGTAATAGGATCACTAAGGATCCCTACATTGTCATATTTTATCTGTCTCATATTATCAAAACCAAAAAATTACATATCTTTCTCAATCTGTGAAAGACTGTACACAACAAATATGAATATCATGAATTTGCTATCTTAGATTAACAAAAAACAGCCTGTCACATATATAAGCATTCTGCTCGATAAACAAAACAATCCACTCGCTGTCACAAATCGAAAACTATGACAGGTTCATGAAAACGCCGATGTAATCCGAGCAGTAGGAACTATCAGCATACTGTCCCAGCCTGTCATAGATATAAGTATCAGCTTGATACCAAAAGACAAAATCAAAGTATCCAAATCATTTACTGTTACATATATTATCACCAAACTGTAAAATATATATATATCCGCTCGATACATAGGAAATATCAAGCCCCATACAGAGTAGATGATAGGACCCAAAAACTGAGCCAATGCTCAATGCTGTTCCAAAACTGCTACATAAAACGGCCGATGTTGTCACATACGATCTGTCTCATATCATCATAACAAAATTACCAAACTGTCTCAGCCAGCTCGATAAATAGATGTATATCAACCCCAAAAAAGTGTAGTTGACAGGTCACAATATCTGAGCCAAAGCTCCTTGCTGTTCCACCACTGCCTCATGAAACGACCTATGATAATAGCTGTATGAACCCTCGCGAGAGTGAACAGATATTCGCCATATGCCATAGTCTAAATGCTACTGCGTCGCTTCCTTGGATAACTGATCAGCCACCCCATTCTGTTCCCTATAGACATGAGTAAAAGAAATATGATTAAACTGTTGCTTTATGCGAAACACCTCCTCCAGAATAGGTAAAAGTATCATCACATGACACTGAACAATCTCTTTTGCCCATTCAATAACACGCATAGAGTCACCAAAAACCTGTAAAGACAAACAACTCTGTTCCAAAGCAAATAATAGCAGTAGCCTGAGTGTCATTAATTCAGCATAGTTGTTTGATCCCCTCCCTAATCCAGCCAAGAAATGAAAATAATGAGATTCAGATTTGAAAAGTACACCACCCCCACCACATCTCAATTGCCGATCTTAAGATGCTCCATCAAAGAAGCCCCAGGGGATATCTTTGTCAATCAGTTCCTCCCGCACAGACCTATGCTTGAGGAGCTTCTCAGGTTCTCTAAAATGATGAATAATTGCAACAATATGAGCCACAACAGACTCCATCGAGATTAGACAGTTCTGAAAAATAATCTTGTTGCGTGTTATCCATATCCCCCAAGCAAAGATACAAGGAACAGCACGAAGAGATTTATGGCCCGACCACCAGCTTTGAAAAGCTTGGAGTGCAGAAACTCCCTGCCACCCCCCTTTGAAACCCAACTGTTTACCCACTTCAGTCCATATAGTTTGAGAATAACTACATTGAACAAAGAGATGATGAATTGTTTCTTCAGCCTTCCGACACAGCGCACAAAAGCCTGGACCTTCAAGAAATCTCTTTTGCAAAATGTCCCATGTTGGAGCTTTATTTTCCAAAATAGCCCAGAAGAGTAACTTGGCCTTACCCGGACATTTTAGCTTCCACAGCTGTTTCCACCACCAAACCAATTCTCGATTATGGATCAAAACATTGAGCTGAATATAACCATGTTTAGGAGTATAACACCCTGAAGGATTATAATCCCAAACCAATTTATCATCCCTGTTAGTCAATCTGACATTTGTAACCCTTAACTGCCTTATATAACCCTCCCATGCCTCCAGCAGATCATCATGTATATCAAGTCTCTGAACATTGATCCAGCCTTGATGCCATAACGAAGAATTTTCCTGATCCTCTATATCAGCAATAAAAAGACACCCTCTTGCTTCCAAGTGTAATCTCAGCTCCTCAGGAAGGACACGATCCCTCCCATAGCCTACCCAAGGATCAATCCCAATATGAACCATTCTCCCATTACCTATTCTCCACACCAAACCAGTGCCAACCAGATCAAAATGCTTTACCACCGCTTTCCATACCACTGAGCAATTTGTCCGAGATTTGTCTGCCAACCGAATCCACTCAATGAGAGTCAAAGGAGCAATATATTTATGATACACCACTCTAGTCCAGAGACTCTGTGTATGTATAAGTCTCCATGAAACTTTTGCTCCTAATGCCTTTGCAAAAAGGAAAATATTTTTTAACCCCCACCCTCCCAAAGCTTTGGGGACAGCAATTTTCTCCCACCTCACCCACACCATAGCCCTATGATCATGCTTACCTCGCCACAGGAAAGAAAAACACAGCCTGCGAATCTGTTCAAGAATCCCCTTAGGCAGCGATGCACGAGACATCCAGTAGACGGGTATCGCTTCCAAAACAAATTTTACCGGCACCAGTCTCCCAGCCCGAGAAAGCCATTTTTGACTCCAACTTTGAAGTCTTTTCTCCAATTTTGTCAATAACCAGTGCCAATCTGCCTTCAGGTAAGAGTTTGGTTTTAAGAAAAACCCCAGATACTTTATCCCAGCATCCAAATCCATAATACTAAAAGGCAAAAGATGGGCAATTCTGTGTGTCTCCTGTTCAGATAAGTTCGAGCATGATATAGTGGATTTTTCTATATTTACCACCATTCCCGCAGCTGCTTGTACAAGATTTAATCCTTCAGACACCTTATCAATATCCTGTTTCGACCCATTAGTGAAAATCATAATATCGTCAACAAAAAGGAGATGTGTAATATACAAAACCTGGGAAATGGCAGTGCCACGAAAAGACCCTTCCGCTTTTGAAGCCAATATAAAGCAACTGAGACCTTCAGCAACAAGAAGAAACAAAAGGGGAGAAAGAGGACACCCTTGTCGAAGACCCCTTCCCACATGGAAGAAAGGGCTAGCAGCTCCATTAATGAGGACTGCAAAACTCACCGTACTGATACAAGCCATAATCCATCTTACAAATTCATAACAGAATCCCAGGTGTGTAAGCAGCATCCTAATGTAAAGCCAACTGACCCGATTGTAAGCCTTTGAGAGATCAATCTTGATCACTGCTCCTTTCTGTTTCTGCACTTTCAAAGTATGAAGGCCTTTCTGTGCAATTCCAATGGCCTCATGAATTTGGTGGCCCTCCAGGAACCCAAATTGCTCACTAGAAATATGTTGAGACAATACAGATTTGAGTCGCTTTGCAATAACCTTAGAGATGATCTTATATATACAATTGCAAAGTGAGATGGGCCTGTAATCTTCAAAACTTGCAGGTTTATCCACTTTTGGGATAAGAGCAATAAAAGTAGTATTGAGCGGTCCATGTATAAACCCTGCCTTACGAGATTCCTCAACAACTGACAAAAGCTCCTCACCGAAGAAATCAAATAAACTCAAGAAGAATTCAACAGGCCAACCATCAGGCCCCGAGCTTTTATCTTTTTGGAACGAGTGAAGCACCTGAGACAGCTCCTCCATCGAAACTTCCCCCATCAACATCCTGTTTTCCTCCTCATCCACAAAACGGGGAAATAGCTGTGCCACCCGAATGACCTCAGCAATAGTAGTTCTAGATTGAGCAAAGAATAAATCCCCAAAATAACTCACACCCATAGCAGCCAGCCCATCGAAACTGGTCACCAGTCCCCCTTCTGCCGAAGGAAACTCCCAAATAGAATTGGAAAATTTTCTCCCCTTAGCAAAACCTTGACAAAAATTTGTATTCTCATCACCACACTGAAGCCAGATTGCTCTGCTCTTCAACCTCCACAATTCTTCTCGCTCACAGAGAATCACATTCCGCTTCTTTTCCAAAGTAAGGAGTTCATCCTTAGTCTGATCATCCAAGAACCCCATTCCCGGATTGTGAAGCAATCTGTCAATAGCCAACTCACAGTCCCTTAAGTTCAAATCATCATTCACCCTCCACTACAACAAAAACTGGATTTAGTGTCTCTTTTTGCATCTTTTTTTGCGTCTAGACCATCTTTCAGTGTATTTTTCTTCATTTTTTGGATAAAATGGCACAATTTCACGGGTTGGTGCTATTTTAGGCGTTTTTTGCGTTCTTTTTCTAAATATGGCACAAATTGCGGTGTAATTTGCATCGGGTTTTGCACCTGGTTATGCGCCAGGTTCTGCATCAGGTTTTGCAACAAGTTTTGAGCCTAGTTTTGCACCTAATTTCGCGCCTAGTTTGTACATTTAACTCTTGTTACGCCCCCTTTTACGTCCATGTTTGCCTCAAATTTTATGCCCTTTTTTTCATCCACTTTTGCATCCATTTTTACATCCACTTTTGCATCCACTTCTACTTCATTTTTTGCATCCCTTCATGCGCCAAGTTTTGCATCAAAGTTTACATCCTGTTTTGAGTCTAGTTTTGCATCTCGTTTTGTTTCAGCCATTTTTGCATCCACTTTTGCATCCACTTTTTCGTCCACTTTTGCAACCACATTTTCATCCCTTTTTGCATCCCATTTGCATCCATGTTTACGTCTTTTTTTGCATCTACTATTGCATCCACTCTTGCATCCACTTTTTTTGCATCCCAATTCACACCCATTTTCGCGCCTACTTTTACACCCACTTTTGCTTCAACTTTTGCATCCACATTTGCATCTTTTTTTGTATCCAATTTTACATCAGTTATTGCATCCCTTTATGTATCCATTTTTGCATCCACTTTTGCATCGAGTTTTGTGTTGGGTGTTACAACTACTTTTGTATCTACTTTTGTTGCATCCAATTTTGTATCCAATTTTACATCCATGGTTGTATCCACTTTTGCGCCACTTTTTTCATCATGTTTTGCTTCCACATTTGCATCATTTTTGCATCCACTTTTGCATCACCTTTTGCATCCATTTTTGGTGCACTCCATTATGCGCCCACTTTTGCGCCTACTTTTGTTGCATCCATGTTTTCATCCTTTTTTGCATCTATGTTTTTATCCACTTTTGCATCCGGTTTTACACCTAGATGTTGAAGATAACAACGAGGATAATGATTATGATATTGAGGATGGCTACGATGATGATGATAATGTTGTTGATAATGAGTAGAACGATGACAATGATGATGATGAGGATAATGACAATGACGACATTGACAATGATTATGATGGCAATGAAATGAATGATGATGATGGTGATGATGACAATGACAATGATGATGAATACAATGAGAATTATGATGTTGATCATATTAAAAAATAAGTTGTTATTTTTCATGCATAAATTGTATGTGTCCTCCATGACCATTTTCCACTAATCACATATTTTGGGTAGATGTTATTTCTTATGCCAAAGGTAATGATGAATAACTGATGAAAATGTCAATAAT
>LPNX010734652.1:0-14684 GCA_001517045.1 Pseudotsuga menziesii
GTCAATTAGAATATGTATAGATTTTAGAAATCTGAATACATCATGCCTCAAGGATAATTACCCATTACCCGACATGGAAACCTTGCTTCAAAGAGTAACTGGATCAGGAATGATGTCCATGTTGGATGGTTTTTCTGGTTATAACCAGGTGTTGGTAAATAAGGAAGATCAACATAAGACTACATTCACCACACCTTGGGGTACTTATAAATTTCTAAGAATGCCTTTTGGCCTATTGAATGCTGGTGCCACCTTCCAAAGAGCCATGGATTTTGCCTTCAAAGAATTGATAGGCAAAATAATTGAGATATATCAGGATGACTTAACTATTTTTTCAAAAGAAAGATCTGACCACATAAGTCATCTTAGGCAAGTTTTTATAAGATGTCGGAAATATGGGATTTCCTTGAATCCCGCCAAGTCAATCTTTGGAGTTGATGAAGGAAAGTTGCTGGGGCACATCATTTCTAAAGAGGGTGTCAAGGTTGATCCTGAGAGATTCGAAGCTATTAAGAAAGTCCCCTTGCCTCACAATCTAAAAGCTCTCCAATCCTTTAATGGTCAAATCAACTTCATAAGAAGATTCATCCCAAACTTAGCAGAATTAATGAAACCTCTACAAAAGCTATTAAAGAAAGATGCTAAGTTTGAGTGGACAGATGAAGGGAAAGATGATTTCAAGTCCATAAAAAATCCCATATCCATGTCCCCGGTCTTGATTAGCCCTGATTATTCTAAAGAGTTCGAAATATTTTCCTTTGCCTCTGAAGACACCATTGCTGGTGTTTTACTTCAAAAGAATGAGGGACAAGAGCAGCCCATAGCCTTTATGAGTAGGGCCTTGCAAAATTCAGAATTAAAGTATACCATAATGGAGAAACAGGCCTATGCTCTTGTCAAGTCCCTTAAACATTTCAGAACTTATATAGGTTACTCCAAAATCATTGGATATGTACCCCATGCAGCTGTCAAGGATATCATGTCTCAGCAAGACTGTCTAGGAGTCAGGGGTAAGTGGGTTTCAAAAATTCAGGAGTATGATTTGGAAATAAGACCTACTAAACTAATCAAGGGATAGGGTCTTGCAAAGATGTTGACGCAGGCAAATGAGGAGGCTTTAGGAATAATCTGCCAAAGCAGCAATTCAGAGCAAAATGTATCAGATGAGTTTCAGAGATTGGAGCAGCATCCCTGGTACGCCGACATCATATTTTTCCTCCACAACATTACGTGCCCCGATCACTTACTGGGTCATAAAAGAAGGGCATTAAGATTAAAGGCAACTAAGTATTGTTTGACCAAAGATGGTTTGGGTTGGAGAAACCCGGATGGTTTGATACTTAGATGTGTCGATGAACCTGAGTCCAAAAAACTCATGGTTGAGTTCCATTCAGGATTTTGTGGTGGACATTTTTCAGCTAAAACAACCACCCACAAAATCCTTAGAGCAGGCTACTATTGGCCAAACCTGTTTTCAGATTTACACAAGGCTGTCAGAGCTTACCCCCAATGTCAGTTATTTACCGGAAAGCAACAAATGAAAGCCTTGCCTCTAAACCCAATAGTAGTCCAAGCTCCTTTTCAGCAATGGGGGCTTGAGTTCATCGGTAAGTTCAAGGATAACTTGAGAAACGGTTATTCTTGGATTCTTACCGCCACAGATTATTTTACCAAGTGGGTAGAGGCCATACCCACAAAAAAGGCAACTGATGCCATAGTCATGGATTTCCTAGAAGACAAAATCATCACAAGATTCAGTGTGCCAGCTAGAATAATCACAGATAATGGCCCATGCTTTATTTCTTCCGAGATGTCGTCTTTCTGTTTCAAGTACGGCATTATCCTATCTCACTCATCTAATTACTATCCCCAAGGAAATGGTCTAGCAGAATCAAGTAACAAGAACTTAATGACCATAATCAAAAAAATTGTGGGTGACAATAAGAAGGCTTGGGATAGCAAAATCAAATTGGCATTATGGGCTGACAGGATCACTAAGAAAATTTCAATAGGGAGGAGCCCTTTCGAACTAGTCTATGGCCTTGATGTCACTTTACCAATCCATCTAAAGCTTCCAGTGTATCAGCTCCTCCAGACTTTCAGCTCAGATCAGGAGGCCGTCCAAAATAGAATAAACCAATTAATCGAGCTAGATGAGAGCAGAAGAGACTCTCTTGACCATAGTATCAAGAATTCAGACAAGGTCAAGAGAGCCTTCGATAAATCTACCCGGTCGAGTTCCTTTCAAGTAGGTGATACGGTTCTACGTTGGGACAAACGACGAGAAAAACCTGGGAAGCATGGAAAGCTCGACAGCCTATGGTTGGGACCATACATCATTGATGAAATAGCAAGAACGAACTCCTTCTATCTAAATGACTTGGAAGGAGAAAGATTGAGCTTACCAGTGAATGGTTTTCTCCTCAAGCTGTTTTTCGCCGAGACAGTTTGATGCCTTTAGTGGCATCGGTGGTTTCAGGGCCAATTTCTAAACCTTGCCCTGCATATATTTCTAAATTGTATTATAGTTATGTTGTACCATGTTGAAAATTTTCCTTTGTATATTAGTTTTTGTAAAATATTCCTTTAATAATTATGTACATTAGTTTGTTTATGGTTAATTTTTTCTTATATATACATGTTACTGACAAACTCTAATTGCCTTGCAGGAACCAGAGATTCTAGAGTTCTCACATCCTCTCCTTTGAACAGAAGATTAGTTAGAGAATGTGTCCCAGATGGAGCCAGAATGTTACCACCTAAGTTGTACTTAGTGGTTTTTATCAAGTGAGCCTGGTGAACCGGACAAGGTTAACTTGTTCGGACTTCAAAAAGACCTTTGGAAGTACTTCTGGGAAGTGCTTGTTGTATCATATCACATGTTCATACCCCATGGGGGAATTGTAATAAATGTTCTAGCATGATAGTGTCTGTAAAAGACTCGGTCTCTTAGACTTCATTTGTCAATCCGATCAGCCCAGGGTGTTTTTTCCCTTGGTTATTATTGGTTGTTGAATAAACGACTGATAATTTCTGATTTTTTCACTCCATACCTCCAAAGTTGGGGTGGTCGGCTTGGAATTTGTGCCTATTGAGGTTATTAGAGTCTATGTGTCAATTTTTAAGCATGCTAGACATCTTTTTTGAGTCATATGAACATGTCTAAGTCCCCCTAGGTGTTTTTCAATTTTTCAATTTTTCAGGTTTTTCAGGGTTTTTTATTAAATTTTAATTTTTCCAAAACTTAGGCTATTTTTTAATAGTTTAATTGGAAAAATTGAGTCTGTAATAAAAGTGGGCCAAATAATCAGTTTCAATCATGTAGGTGCTCATTTTGAAGCTAAGAGCACCATGTAAACCCATGGACCCACTTTTTCCTAAGTTTTGAGTGATCTTCCATCACTCAGGTCAGAAAGCCCAAAAAATCAATTATTGATTATTTTAATTAATAAATTGATGAATAATGGAGCAAATCCAGAATCAAATAAATCAATGGATTCTCAACCGATTTGACTGAAATCAATCAAATCTGGAGCAGATTGAATGGATCTGACAAATCCTTGACTGAAGGAGGGGATCAAATCAGATCCAGAGTTGATCTACATTGGTATTTATGGGGAATTTCTCCCTCCCTCTCTCCTCAACACGTTTTTGGCTCAACTGGATGATTTTTGGTGGATTCTTCAGTGTTTGGGCCGATGTGTCAGTGTATGGGTTGATGTGTCAGCCAGATCAGGCCCCGGGTTGACAAGTAGGCTCAGTTCAGCCTCAGTTCTGCATTGATGAACTATCCATCAGAGGATTTCACTTGATTCCATGAGGAATTGCGCCCCCCCTGGGCTAGATGGCCTGCAATTTGTATAAATCAAGGCACAGCCTCCTCTTCCAAGCTAGTTAGAACTGGGATTGAGGTGCTGCTGCTATTGTATTGTTGTAATTCTCATTTGAAATAAATAAAATCTTTGGAGGCAATACGGTCTGGTGCCATTACATGTGTGGATGATTATTGCCATTGTTCTACTGAGGTAACCTGTATTTGTGGTCATTTCTTGCTATTTTCTTGTAGATCTGTGGTTAAGATTGGTAATTAGCTTATTCCAATATTGATAGGAAAGATGTTGTTCAATAAGTTTATTGACTATCACTCTCCTTTGATGCATGTTTAGAATTCTAGATCTAGCATGTCCTATAAGCTTATATGCATGTTATCTTGAATCTCTTTGTATGTACTAATCGGATCTCACAAGTGTCTTGGCAAGTTCTTTGATTTCAGCTGAGTTGCAGGTTCACACTTTGGAGAGGATGTTGATCTAGTTTGGTTCTTCATTCTCTTCAAAATAGTTCAAAGGCATAGTCCCTCAGCATTCCACCTGAAAGCTCTACTGTGGATCTTCAAATAAACCAACACTCTTTCTCTCTCTTCCTCCTTTAAAAATTATTAAACTTTCCTCAAAGTCGGTTACTTTAAGGTTTATTTTTAAATACTGATATATCTCATAAACAAAAGCATACATATATCTAATTATCAATATCCCTTCAATTTTCTAGATCTTAGTTTCATTGTGCACATAAAGTTCAAATTCAAGAGATCTAGCTAAAATTGCCTTAGTTTCGCAAGTATTTTAGTGAAGAATCAATTGCTTGCTGTTAAGGTAGTTTCATTTGCTGTTCAATAATTTCAATATTCTGAAATATCAGTGCTGTTAATTTGCTGCACAAACAGCAAGCCAAGATCCCAAGGAAAGCTTGCTTTCCTTGGTTCCATTTTCGTCGGTTTAACTAGTTCAATTTCATAAAATTTTTGAGATAAAGTAGGCTGACCCAAAGGAACTATTAAAGTGCTTTGGGTAATTTGTTATTATAATTCATTCTCTTTCATTTATCAGGTCTAACAGAGAAGAAAAGAAGCTGCTGTCCAAAGTGGCTGTTGGAGCGCTCAAATCCCCCCAGGGGGCTCTCTTTTGTCACTTAATTTGTAATTGTTTTGCATAAACTGTAATATCTTGGTTTCAGCCTGTATAAGGACCAAGAAAGCTCTGTTTTATCAGTGCTTTGATATTGTAACCTCTATAATAAAATCATCCTTCGAATAGGCTCTTTCGAGCCCATTCCCCATCCCCCCTGGGGGGATTCGCATTGGTGCCCTTTTTGTCTTTTTCTGCTTATTTCCTTTTACTAGAATTTATCTGATTGATAGGGTAATGTATTTTATTTTGTTGTTAATTACATATTCCATATCTTATTTTCAAAAGTAATCATAATACTTACCCCACGACTTCCCGAGTGACCCGCAAGGGGAAAGAGATTCGTGGTAGGATTAATCAGAAAACCACATTTGTGTAGTTGTGTTATTTTCTCATATTTTGTTTATCAGCATTTTAAAATTAACCCCTCCTTGATTCCCCGATTGAGATCCACTTGGATCGAAAGAGTTTCTTGGAGGCTTTTTTTTTAAACAAGAATACATCCTTTAAAACTTATTAAAATTTACAAGACTCCAGTGTGTATGCTCTGCACTTGGCTGCGGTTCGTCCGATCAGTCAAGCTGTATCAAAAGCACTTGGGTGACTAGCATAATTAGGACTCACCTTCCCCAATTAACAAACCATCAGGTGAAAATCCAACACCTCGATCAAACCTTTACGGTGGCAAAATACCCAAAGGAAGCGGGAACCTACTGAAAAGTGACCTCGGGGCGCCGATCTCTGTCACACCCTAATGGGTGCGTTATGAACATAGCCCCAGAGACTCCATTTCAGCCCACATATTCCTTGCGGGTATCCGTATAGGCTTTGTTTTGGACATACTCCAAGTACTCTCGGGTATATCTGGAGTCCCCCTTAAGCCTAATTTAAACAACTCATACTCCGTTTTTAACTTAAAACATACCAAGATGCAATCACAAAACATTTATTGCAGACACATGCAAGCACACTAATCTCTTTTGACTCCATTATTAAGGCACTGGTCTTTTTTGCTTCATATTTATATTGTGTATCAATCTTGTGCTTTCGTGTGCATCTTTGTATCTTGTCATCTTGATTGTTTATAGTTAAAGTTTTCAAACTCCTAAAAAAACTGATTCAGTACAACATCATTACACTAAGAAATCATCCTTAGTAACTTAATACGGTCTACCCCCCTTGGCTTCGTTAGGAGTTGAGCCTAAACGGAGGAGTCAAGAACAAGGTGACAGCCTTGACTCGAGACTTGCCCCCAAGGACACACCGAGTGGCTTGAAGATTTCTGCCACATGATCCAGGTGTGTGAAAAGGCGGCAACATATTCTAGGTGTTTACAACATTCAGTGAAGGTCTTCATCCTCTGTCGTTCACTCATTTGTTTTGGATATGAACCATTCAGACCAGAGGAACAACTTCTATCTGCAGAAGGTGTAACATTCCTGATAACAAATTTGGATACTCCGCTGGGGAATAAAGAAAATTTCAATTGATTTGATCTTCCTCAATCCATGAACCCTTGTCTGAATCCAAACTCCATCTCCAACTCTCTTCAGTGAGATCTGCCTTCTGACTTAGCTAATTTTGGTATGAAACTTTCAGATCTATTCAGATCTAAACTATTTCAACTTTATATTCTCTATTTTACTGTCAATTCATTAATATTTTCCTTGATTTGATCAAATTTTAACTTGATTTCTCATTCTCCTTGTGTTTTGAATCTATTTAGGGAACCACACATGTGTTGTTGGCAACAAGTGGTGCCACCACCTAAACTCTGTAAGCCATAAGTGGTGCCACCGCTTGAGTCCCTTTATCCATAAGAGGTTCTCGTCCAGAACCACTCTTGCAAGACCACTCCAGTGCGGTGCCAGGTAGGCCTTGTTCTAGAACTCATTTTTTGTGACTTTTTGCAAAAAGTTGGATTTTGCTTGCTTTCAACCCTACACTATCAGGATTTTGTTTTGAATCTATATGCTCATGGTTGAAAATTTTATGGTAAAATTGGATTGGTTGAAAGAATTCCAAAGCTATATTAGGCTTGTTGATTATTCATTTGCTTTCATGCATGTCGGTTGTGATTTTGAAAGGAATTTTTGAAACCTTAAGTTTCAGTTATATTTCTTTCATTTCCTTTATAAAGACTGAAAGAAAAACCACTTGCTTAGCATCTTGATTTCATTTTTTCCATAGAGGATTTCTTTTTACTTTTAAAAATATTTTTTTTATTGAGATTAGGTCATTACCATTATTGAGCATAGGGCATTAGATCTCTGATTAGCCTCACAAGATTTCAGGTTCTCTTTGTTCTTTTGTCTCTCTTGCATTAGTACTATCTCATCAAAAGAAAAATAGTGTAGTTTTAAGTTAGATCTACCTATGTTTAAAAAAAAAAAAAAAATTGCATATGCATGTAGAGTGCTTGTTGTTTTTCTTTTAGGAAAAGAGACACTTACCCCTTTGATTGCTTTCAAAAATAAAAATGAGTTTGGAATGTGTTGCTTTTCTTTCAATTTGATTTGTTCAAAGTAGTTGTTTGGGAATTTTTGGTTTTCAAAACAAAAATAAAATACTATCTTTCCCTCCTGTAAGTAGGCATACCTCGAATGATAAAGTGAAATATTTGCATCAACATTCTGCATGGTTTTAATTTTTTTGTCAAAATTCCATGCATTCACCTAACCGTCCACTTTAAAATTAACAGTAGCTATAAGCTTAAAATTTACATAGCATTTTGAGTGAAATCTAGAGACGTGTTCAGGTGTTGTTAAGTGTAGGAGCTGTTGTTACTCATCTACATTATATCCCAGGACTTGTGCGGTTCTTCCACGTACCTTCGGTATATCAAACAACCTTTCACGTACCCTTGAGGTATATAGAAAGGTACTTCACATACTTGATTGTGTATAGGAATTCCCCTTGTGAACGGTTATGCATTAGACAAAACTACTATCGATTTGAGCTCCCATATACCTTGCGTATATCGGGAGACCCCACTAGGATACCTTATCTATCTGAGAAAATCCCTTTGGTCATCTTCCTTGGATCCACACACCGAAAAAAACATCCGGGGAGATTACTACACACATACCCTTGAGGTATATCATGAGTGGCACCTTCTTGACAATCCTAGTGAGAGACATGACTATCTGAACTCCTTCTATCATTTAAGTTTGCTTGTTTGGAATATAGCTTGAGTAGGGAAATTTTTGGTGTGTTTTCTAGTTTTGAGACCCTAGGTTAGATAGGAACTGTATAAAGTGGCTGAATTAAGACAGTCCAGAAGAGTAAGGGGCTTGCCACCTGATTTTATTCTTGTTTAAGGAGAAAATATTATGGAAGCTATCGACTAAGGAGCTGCTACCAAATCCCAAGTGGGAGAAAATGTGGTTGTAGAAAGCGAAGATCCATATCCTTTGCACGTGCCTCCCTTGGTAAAAAAACCTTCTAGGGCTAATACTTCATTCTATTCTCCCATAGAAGGTCATGTTGATAATACTACCCGTCCATATTATGGTCCCAATGCTCCATTTTTGGATACCTCTATGGGATAGGACATTGCTTTGTTTCGCACCTGTTTAACCTCTTCTGAAGAAGTTTCACCAAATGAAGAAGAACGTAGACAATACTAGGTAGCTATTTTCTATGCACAAGAAATTGAGAAGACAATAGATAACATATTGTGTACACCACCACCTCGTTCAGTAGTTTTTCCTGTGGGATATTGCTCACTTGCTGGTTCTATGAGACCCATTGAACCTATTCTAGATCACAATGTGATTCCACATAATCTAGGTCAAACTGCCAACCCCACCACCTCCCATATTATGTCTGTTCCAAATCCTCCCGGGTCTTTCACACCTGGGGCACAAAATTCAATTTCTGTTTCATCAATACCTTCTAATGATGGGGGGAAACCCTCGGCATGACCTACGTTATTTGTCACTAAAATTGTAGCTAGTCATGGGCAGGCCTCTAGTATAGAGCAATCTATATGTTATGTCCCTCCTACCCACATGAATGTTGTTAACCCCCCATCCAGTTCAGGTAAGCCTTTGGGGGAACAACCTGTAACCCAAGAAACCTCTTGGGGGTATGGTTACATATTAAATCAAGTACCTATAGGAAAAATTAATTACCAACCCAACCTTACAGGAACATCTTATGTTGGAATTCCATATCCTAGTAATACTTTCACTCCATGGGGGAAACCTAACTGTTCCTACATGCCAGCTATGGGAGGGATACCTATACATATTGTAGGGGGTGCTAAAGGAATACCTTATGGATGTCCTCCCCTTGGGGGGGCTAATGGTCCTAGAGGGACTGGTGGCTTCCCTCCTAATCATATCGGAGGGTCTGGTGGCCCTCCTCCTAGTGGTTTCAGAGGATCCGGAGGTCTACCTCCCAGGGGATCCGGAGGGTCAAGTGGTCCTCCTCCTAGTGGTCTAGGTGGTTCCATGGTCCTGGTGGTCCTGGAGGCCTTGGTGATCCTCCTCCCAGAGGATCCAATGGTCTTAATGGTCATGATCCCAGAAATTGACCCCCTGTGGGTGGATCTTCGAATGGTTCTTCATCACAACAACCTATCTATCAGTCTACTTATGGTCCTACTAGTACTAATATGCCCTATCAATACTACCAGTATGTGCAACCTAATCACCAGTTACCTATCTTAGCATCTTTGGACTTTCTTGATTTGTCCAAGTTGATTAATGATCTCATTCGACATAACCCCTCGTGGCCTCCCATTCCAGTAAAGTTACCATCGAACATTCCAAAGTTTGATGGGAAGTAGGGAGATGATCCAAAAAACCATGTCATGACATTCCAATTGTGGTGTTCTTCGAACTCCTTATGGATAATTTAGTTTGTTTAAGACTCTTCCAGTGAAATTTGACCAGTACCGCGGTGAAATGGTACATTGAACTTTCACAACATTTGTTTGTGGATTTTGGCTCGTTGGAAACTGTGCTTCTTACACACTTTCAGCTTCCTATCCATTATGAACGGGTACATATATCGTATCTTATCTGCAAAAAAACACCTCCACCCACATATCCGATCATATCCATGAGTGGAGAAGGCAGAGAATACTTATTAAGGCTCATATCCTGGATCAGTTGTTAGCTGATTGGTTTACTAAATCTTGGTTTCCTCCAATCACCCAAGATGTGGCTATGTGCGGTGCCATTACTGAATAGCAAGCCATTAGTCACCCCAATATCTGGACTTGGTCTATTCCCAGTCCGAAACATTGTATGAATTAATCCCTCAAGCTCCTCTCCCAAGCACCGATCCTGTCAAGCCACCAGTAGAAACCCTTATTGATGGGATTGTTGGTTCAATCCAGTCTCCGTCAATAGAAAAACTTGCCAAGCGACCCCAAACTTCCACCCCTACTCCTTCAACTCCCAAGGTTTCCATCAAGGTAAATTCCATTCAAAGTACTCAAAACCCCGTCAACAATAAAAAGAAAGGTAAAGCTAAAAACAAAAAACCTGAAAACCAACAGGAGAATCCAAAACCAACCATCAATGAGAATGATAAAGGGAAAAGGAAAGCAAAATATCCATGTATGCTATGTGGAGGTGACCACTTCATGAATGAGTGTCCTCATCATGACAAAATCACCCAATTTCTAAAAACTAATCCCACACCAGCAGTTCTCACGGATCCTTTCCCCTCTCAACAACAGCTGATAGACCACATGTCTAATCAAGGAAATTTTAGTTCTTCAGAGGAAATTCGCATGATGTCCTTGGACAATATTAGTTTGCAAACTTGAATTTAGAGTTATGACAAACCCATAAACAAAAAAGAAGACAATTCTTCTTTAGGAAAACCTCCCTCTACTGGTTCTCTCAAATCCTCGACTACTATTCCCCTAACCATCGAAAAACCTAATCTCGACATGGTTTTGCGTCCACCCAAGAGTACTCTTAGGAAGGTTGTTTTTAATCCTAATTCCCAAGCTGCTCAATTTTATAATGTAGTTGAAGATCTTGCTTAGGAACCATGTGCAATTTCTACCTTGGAATTCCTCCAAAGTTGTCCTACACAGCGCAAAAACATGTTAACCACATTAGGAGATTTAGACCCAAATAATACTAATTTGATTCATTTCAATGTCGAGAACTATAAGTATAGACTACCTCAAAAACTAACTTTCCAAATCATAATGAAAGTAGTCGAAAATAAGGTCTTTAGAACTATCTTAGACAAAGGAGTTTCAACTTCGGTTTTGTCCATGTCTTGTTGGAAAGCTATTGGCTCTGTTGATCTTGTAACATCACCTACAACTCTGAAAGCCTTTGATGGACAAGGTTTCCAGCCCCATGGTATTATACCATCCCTTTCAGTCGAGCTTGGGGGAAAATCTGTTTCTTTTCAAGTGGAAGTAGTAAATGCCCCGTTAGACTACAACCTCCTTTTAGGAAGAAATTGCTTTCACGCATGACTGCTGTCGCTTTGATGTTATTTAAAACTGTCCAATTTTTGCATCTAGGGAGTATTGTCACCATTAACCAACTCAAGATCTGTACACCGAATGTTACTACCTCTATGGCTAATAACATCCCTATGTTAGGCTAGTCCCCTCCTCCTTACGAGTTGATTAGGGTAGGCATGCTGAAGGATTCATCCCTTTTGGGGATTTTTCTGTCAACTCCTCCTAACACAGACACGGTGACAGTAAATATGATTTCATTGTTTGATTATGATCCAAAGGGAAAACAAATTGTTGAGTCCACCTCGTTGAGTCCGCATGAAGAAATGTACAACCTTATCCAAATCCTTTCTGATGACCACACTGATGGCTTCGGACACTTACCACCTACCCTACTGGTTAGAACCCTCTCTTCCTATTCTAGATTATCTCTCCTATACTTTTCCTTCTGATGAGTCCATTATGGATATCATGAGTATGAATGAGCCTTTATGGGAGGATCATGATCATAGATCCTCATTCCTCCCCAATATCAGTTCAGTAGAACATGATTTTGCATCTCTTTTTTCCGTTGATATTGTCAACACACCTCAAACTCCTATATTGTTGCAGCAAATAGATTATGAAGGAAACCTATGCAACATTACTCAAACAAATCCAATTGACATATCAGCCAAGCCTAGCACCCTTGAGCATGTTCATGTTGGGAAGAACTGGTCATCAGAGGAATTTGAAGCATACCGAGCACTTTTCAAATAATTCTAAGATGTTTTTGCCTATTCTTATGAATAAATGTTAGGGATAGACCCATCCATTGTGGTCCATGAAATAAAAACCTACCCCACTACAAAACCTATTAGGAAAAAATTAAGACAATTCCATCCATGGAAAGCCGCAGCTATCAAAGCCAAGTTAGAGAAACTTCTTCAAGTAGGGTTTATTTATCCCGTACTGCTGACGAAATGGGTATCGAACATCGTCCCTGTCAATAAAAAGTAGGGCACCATTGGATTCTACATCGATTTCAGAGATTTGAACAAAGATTGTCCCAAGGACAACTTTCCCACTCCGCATATAGACAAGATTATCGACAACTATCCCGGAAGTGTCATCTTTTCATTTATGAATGGATTTTTTGGGTCAAAATCAGATTGATATTTTACCCTCTGACTAGCATAAGACAACATTCATTTACCCATGGGGAACCTTTGCATACAAGAAGTTACCATTCGGCCTGAAAAATGTTGGATCCACTTTCCAACGTGCTATTTCCTATGTGTTTCACGATATAAAACATATTGTGGAACTGTACCTTGATGACCTCTAGCTCATTCACAGGGATGGGAGGACCACCCTGGTCATCTTAGAGACATTTTCCTAAGATGTCGTCATTATAACATATGGGTCAATCCTCATAAATGTGTTTTTTGCATTGAGATGGGATGCCTGTTAGGTTTTGTGGTTTCTAAGGATGGCATCCAGATAGATCCATTGAAAATTGCTACTATTTTAGCGCTACCAGCCCCACCCAACCTTCTATAACTCCAAAGTTTGCAAGGGAAGGAAAACTTCCTCTACATTTCGTGTGCAATTTTGTAGAGAAAACACATGGTTATATGCATCTCCTTAAGAAGGAAACCCTGTTCTATTTCTGGCCTTCATTATTTAAATATTGTCACGAGGCTGTTAATAAATTCCCATCCTCTCAATATTTTTATCCGAAAAGTGCACTCATCCTGCTCCGTTACACCCTATCATTTCCATTGTCCCTTTGGCCAAATGGGGGGTCTATTATGTGCATTCTAGGCCTACCTCAGCCGGGGGGCATGGTTACATCATCGTAGTCGCTAACTATTTTACAAAATGGGCTGAGGCCATGCCTACATATGCAGAGGATGGTAAGATTGTCGCTCCCTTCTTATTCAATCATTTGATAGCAATATTCAAAGTCCCACAGTCCATAGTTACTGATCATGTATCACATTTCCGTAATCAAATGATGGAAGAACTAAGTGCCAAGCTAGGTTTTCGTCATGAAAACTCTACACGCTATTATCCGCAAGCTAATGGTTAGGTCAAGGCCATTAACAAAGTTTTGAAAATGATGCTTCGTTGGATGGTTGGAGGCAATAAATCCAACTGGCACCATATCATTTTCTCTACTCTTTGGGCTTACAGGAATTCAGTGAAAATAGCTACTGGTTTCACACCTTTCCTGTGTGTCTATGGAATAGAAATTGTCTTACTGATTCAATGTCAGATTCCATCCTTGAAACTTGTGTTGAACTTCTCCCAGACACTTCCGTAGAGGAAGAGAGATTTCTATAGTTGAATAACCTTGATGAAACTAGAAGAGATGCTACCCTAGCTAATGAGGCACACAAGAAATGTGTCAAGGCACAGTATGACAAGTATGTCCAACGTCGTGCCTTTAACGAGGGTGACCTAGTTTTGACTTATGATCAGAGATATGCCAAAATAGGGAAAGGGAAGTTCGAATCCATGTGCTATGGTCCTTTAGTTATTTCCAAAGTTTTAGAGAAAGGGGCCAATGAGCTTGTGGACTATGATGGAATCCCCTTAGGACAACCTCGCAATGGGTTGTACCTGAAGAGGTACTATGCCTAGATATCTCTTGGATAGTATCTTGTATATATGTATATTACTTGACTTTTAGTGTGCTGAAGTATTTTCATTATGGTTTTGAGTTTAGTGTCCATATTTGTTTATACCATGTTTTGGTCATACAGAGCAGATGGATTTCTACGACTTCGCTGATGGTGCTTGCCACCACACCTTGAGTCCTACCTTAGCTACTTGTGTTCTCTATTCCCCAGCTTACGATTTGGTCAGTTTAGGAGTGGTTTGTATTGGTCTCACTATGAACAATATCATTAAGTATCGAGCAGTCATAGGTCTTTTAACTGAGGCTGCCTCCCAACATGTTTGCAACTTGGTAGTCTTGATGGACTCACAACTCGTGGTTTTTCATATAAACCATGTCTATACCATTAGGAATCCTATGATTCTCTATCTCTTTTGGAGGGTATGTTTATTAGAAAGATCATTTGAAACTATCACCTATAGGCATATCCCTAGGGAACATAATGCATTTTTTGACTCATTAGCAAATTACATCCTAGACCGGCATATTTCCCATTCATGACATGAAAATCAAACATGGTTCACTATAAATAAACTATAAAAGACACATAAAACTCATATAAAATACATTCACATTTGAGACATATAAACACCAAGGTAGAAGTCTGTAT
>LPNX010734652.1:15390-73481 GCA_001517045.1 Pseudotsuga menziesii
AGCTTTCAGTAAATACATCATGCACCCTATCATCTGGTGATGCTTGTGGTAGCACATAACCACCCAGGCTACTTGACGTAGCAGTGTATTGAAATGACCTGGTGCTCCCATAGTGGGCCTCAGGTACCTCAGTGGGAGGTCATCGATCGAGGCATCCGGGATGTCTAGAGTCAACCTCTCGAGGTTATCCTCTAGATCCCCTATCACATAATTTCCCTATGGTATAAAATGGGCTTCGGCTCGCCTGTCTAGTGGGGAGGCTCCCCCAGGTCATGCTGCTCTGGCGTCTGCATGAAAAAATTCAAGTCTTGTTACTAAAAATATAAAATATAAAACATCGAAACATAAAAACACAATTTCCATTTTAGGGTTTTTTGTTTCTTACCGATATCACCCCACTGTCCACTAGGAGGGAACGATACGGAAGGGTCACCATTGAAGTCGATGCCTTCATATGCATAGTCCTCCACTATGAGGAGATAATCTCTCAACCATCGAAAGAATGGGTCACCGAACTTTACCTTACCTCTACCCACTCCAGTACGGGCCATGATCCGGACCCATCTCTGCATGCAAGGGTCTCGCACCCTCAACTCTATAAATACCAACTAGGGTCTCATCTATGGAACCTGCTCAAAAGAGAAACACACTAGAATGGAACCAAAACTGAACTGCTTCAGCTCCCCCTACCGACACTTGGTTAGCTAATCCTTCAAGATCGAAAGTAGAGCTTCCACCCAGTTGAAAACTGTGGGCGCCATGGCCTCTATGGCATAGAGCATATGCGCTCTAGATTCCTGGTGTACCCCTTGGCTTCCCACCACTCTCTGCATGGTAAAAAAAACTGTCTGTAGAGGGCCATCCACCACTTCCTTTATGGGAATTTTCTTCCCTGATATACTAGTCCCAGGAATGCAATGGCGATTTATCAACTCCTGAGTAGTAATGTCCCCTCCATGGGACCCAGTCAAAGAGATGGGAGCACCCTGTCTCGATAACCCTGTTAGGAAATAGATTTCCTCTCCTTCAATTGTCAATATATGAGCACCAACTTCAAAATGTTGTTGCTCCGGATTCCACATCCGGAGGATATGCTCTAATAGTCGCTCATGTGACACCATGTTGGGTGTACAGAAAAACTTTAGAAGTCCACATTCTCTCAACGCGGTGATACAACCCACATTTTGTTCGAAAAATGCATCGTTGTTGTCATGTTTCCTCTCTTTCCATATTACCATTTTTTATCAATGGGATCGTGTCAAAAACCATTACAATACCAATTAGAAACATTCCCAATCATTCAATGTTAGTTTTGTACCTAGGAATTTGTTCCCTAAGTGACTTTTTGCCTAAGTCACTTAGAAAGGGGAAAAATGTGACCCTCACATTAAAAGCTACTTAATGAGACTTTATAAAGTTAAAGTCATTTTTTTGATAAATTTAAGTGGGTGAGTAAATTTATTTAAGTGATTTAAATAAATGTGATTTTTACTCTCATTGAATCTTAGCCATTGGATTGGATCTTTCTCCACCGTTGGATTAGATTCCCACTTAGGGTTTAGACAAAAAGGGTTAAGGGAGGAAAAACACTTTTGTTTTTCATTTTTGGAGAAGGAGAGACTGAGAGAGAGAAGGAGGTCGAGCTAGGGCATTGGCACGATTCCCAAGAAGAGAGACTGCACAGAAATCGAGGGTACAGACTGCATTAATTGTTGGCACAATTTTCGAGGGTGTATGGACTGCATTTATTTTTGGCACAGAAATCGAGGTAAAATCTGCACCATTTTTGAGATAAAACAGGGCATAGAAATCGAGGCCATACAGTTTTACGGACTGCTGTTATTTTTCTGCACAGTTTTCAATGCTTTGCTGGGCATGTTTTTCAAGATTTTGAGATGAAATCTTGGGTGGAGATAAGTTAAATTTTCACTGCATTTCTGTTCTGATATTTTGCTGAAGATAATAAAATCTCTCTCTCTCTCTAACTGGTTTTCCCCGTGGGGGTTTTTCCAAGGCTTGATTTTGGACAAAAATCTCTGAGTCTATCATTTTATGGTGTGATTGTTAAATGTGTTTTTCAGCTTGTTAGTGTATTTTACTATGTGTTTAATTGTTCAGTAAACTTTCATAAGTAACCTACAGCCAATGCAAAACCGGCTGTATGTGAAAACCATGAAATGTTGACATAAACCAGCAAGCAGTAAAATGCATAATTTCTTCATGGTATCAGAGCTTGGGGGCAGAAAACAATGATAGTTTGCAGACACACAGAAATTTTCAGATCTCAGAAATTTTTAGTATTTTACCTTCTGTCAGTGAGCAGCACTTTGTTGGGTCGGTGTAGAGATGGCTATAGGTCTTAGACTGGAGGATAGGCTGGATGGGACAGGAAATTTTGTGCCGTGGAAGGCCAGAATTTTACTGATACTGGAGGAGAATGAGTTATGGCTGGATATAGTTAGGAACACTACAGCTAACCCGGTTGTCACTCCCGCATCAACAGATGCAGCAGCTCTATCAGATTTCAACAACAAGGACTGTAAACCTAGGAGGATCATTCTAGATGGAGTTAAAGACCACATAATCCCTCACATTTTAGGCAAGAATAGGGCACACTTGATGTGGTCAGCCTTGATCAGTTTGTATGAGAGTTCCAATGAAAACAGGAAGATGGTTCTCAAAGAGAAACTCAAAAGTATAAATATGAATGGGGGTGAGGGAGTCATAGCATATCTTACCAGGATTTCTGTAGTTCGGGATGAACTTGCAGTGGTTGGGGAGGTGGTATCTGCTACAGAGCTAGTACGCATAGCAGTGAATGGGGCTTCAAAGCCCTGGGGTGCATTTGTGCAAGCCATAGTGGGCAGAGAGAACCTACCTACCTGGGAGAGACTTTGGGATGACTTTGAGTAGGAGGAGACTAGGAGAGGTCTTGTACAGGGCAGTACATCTCACAGTGGGGTTGATGATGAGAATGTGGCTTTGGAAGCTAAGGGAAAGAAAAAGAAGGGTCCCAAGAAGGGTGGGGTCAAGCAGCACCAGCAGAGTGGGAAGAAGAAAGACTTGAGTAAAATCAAGTGTTATGCATGTCAGGCGTTTGGGCACTATGCTTCACAGTGTCCAAGCAAGAAGAAGAATAAGGGACAGGGACAGTAGATAGTAGCCTCAGCAGAGGTTGATGAGTTTGGTCATGCATTTCAGAGGGAGTTTTCCCTATATGCTGGACAGATGGAGAGAGAGAGAGTCTCTTTAGCCACCAGCATAGACATGGATATGGATAGTGAGCATTCATTGTTGGCAGGTCATCAGGGGAGTCCATCCGCCTCTACTACTTGGTATATTGACAGCAGAGCCTCAAGCCACATGACTGGAGCTCGAGAGATGTTCTTGGAGCTATCTCAGATAGGTAGAGATGTGGAGGTTGTCCTTGGATACATCACCGTTGTTAGAGCTGTTGGTCGGGGGACCATTACATTTCAGAGGGAGTCGATGAGTCGCATGACTCTGAGGGATGTGTTGTATGTCCCTGGGCTGAAGAAGAACCTTGTGTCAGTTTCCATCATTGAGGACAGGGGTCTTGGGGTGTTCTTTTAAGATGGGAGAGTGTAGGTGTATCCTAGGGCTACATGTATGTCTAGTGTCGTGGACATTGGAGTGAGATGTGGAAAGCTGTACAAGCTCTTGTTTCAGCCATAGTGTGCTCTAGCACACAGCAGCAGCAGTGAGCTATGTGAGCTATGGCATCGGAGGATGGCCCACCTACATCACCCAGCTCTTATATTGTTGAGGAGCATGGTTACAGGATTACCAGAGTTCATCATTGAGCAGAGTGATGTGTGCAGGGGGTGTGCTTTGGGAAACTTCACCAAGACTACTTTTCTGAGCAGTGACACGAGAGCTGCAGGGGTGCTAGATATTATCCATTCTGACATATACGGTCCTATGTCATTAGTGTCTTCGACAGGTTTTGAGTACTTAGCTTCATTGATGACTACTCCAGGAAGACCTGGATCTACTTCTTGAGGAGCAAGAAGTCCCCACTTGTGTTGAGAGTCTTCCAAGGGTTCAAATCCCTTGTGGAGAAGCAGACGGGGAGGAAGATCCAAATGTTGATATTGGACAACGGGGGTGGGTATACCTCCAAGGAGTTCGATGCATTCTACAGACAGGAGGGCATTCAGAGACAGTTGATAGTTCCTTACACTCCTGAGCAGAATGGAGTAGCATAGAGAAAGAACAGGTCGATTGTGGGGGAAGCCAGAGTGATGCTTCATGATCAGGGGTTACCTTTCTTTCTATGGGTAGAGGCATGTAGCACTGCAGTTTATCTGCAGAACAAGAGTCCTCACAGGGCAGTGGGGAGGAAGACTCCAGAGGAGATGTATTCAGGCAAGAATCCTGAGGTGGGCCACTTTCGCATATTTGGCTCATTGACTTACTCTCACGTCCCTTTTGAGAAGAGGACGAAGTTTGATCCCACCGCAGAGAGAGGCATATTTGTGGGATATGACGACACTTCGAAGGCCTATCAGATTTACTTACCTAGCCTAAGGAGAGTTGTTGTCCGGCGGGAAGTGAAGTTTGATGAGGAGAGAGCCTTCAAGAAGTCTAGGGAGTTAGATCAGGGGGAGACACCAGCTCCCACACCTCAGTTGTTACAGGTTTCTTCGATGCAGCTATCAAGTCCACAGGTTTCTGGAGTGATTGGATCACAAGGTACAGGCACATTTTCTACAGGTTCAGTGATTCAGGTGGCTAGCACTTCAGGGACAGTTTCAGGGACATGTTCAGGATTGAGTCCTCAAATCACAGGTTCATCAGGTACTGGTCCTTGGGGTGTTGGACCTTCAGGTACTAGGACTTCCTCAGATGAGAAGATCCCAAGACCAGTTTGGGAGGAGCAGTATTCAAGGAAGAGGAAGCCTAAGTGGCTTCAGGAGACCTTGAAGGATGCAGAGGCATTTGGTAGGCCCCAAGAGCAGATCAGGACAGTGGTGGAGCCAGACAGGTATGGTATGGCCCTTGTTACGAGTCTTTGTGACTCTGAGCCATCCACATTTGAGGAGGCTTCCCAGCATCAGGTATGGAGAGATGCCATGATGGAAGAGTACCATTCCATCATGAAGAATGGTGCTTGGGAGATAGTGCTGAGACCTAAGGGGGAGTCAGTTGTGACTTCCAAGTGGCTTTACAAGATAAAGCATGCTGCGGATGGCAGTGTGGACAAGTACAAGGCTCGGTTTGTGGCGTGGGGGTTTTCACAGGTTGAGGGAGTTGACTATGATGAGACATTTGCTCCAGTTGCTTGGTATTCTTCTATAAGGGCAGTTATATGTATAGCAGCAGAGATGGGTTGGAAGATCCACCAGATGGATGTGAAGACTACATTTCTCAAGGGTCTTCTGCAGGAGGAGGTATATTTAAAGCAGCCACAGGGATTTGAGATCCATGGGAGAGATTCTCATGTGTTCAGGCTGAGGAAAGCCTTGTACGGACTGAAGTAAGCTCCTAGAGCTTGCTACTCCAGGATTGATACTTACTTGACATCGATGGGATTCCAAAAGAGCGAGGTTGATCCCAACCTATACTTCATTGTGGTTGGAGGAGATCCACTCATTATTCTGCTATATGTTGATGATCTATTTATCACAGGTGATGAGCATCTCATTGCACATTGCAAGAGAGATCTAGCATTGGAGTACGAGATGATAGACATTGGACTGATGCATTACTATATGGGGATGGAGGTTTGGTAGGAGCCTGGACATATTTTCCTTGGGTAGGGGAAGTATGTAGTTTACATTCTGAATATATTTCGGATGGAGGACTGCAGGCTGATGTGTACACCTATGATCACCAACTGGAAGCAACTTCATGCTTTTGAGGGTATGTTGGTGGATCCCACTTTATATCGTCAACTCATTGGGTCATTGATGTATCTGGTCAATACTAGGCCAGACTTGTGTTTTGCGGTTAACACTCTTAGTCAATTCATGGTTGAGCCTAAGAGTGTGCACTGGACTACCGCAAAGCACATACTGAGATATCTTGCAGGTACAGTAGATTATGGTTTGGACTACAGGGGTTCGGGTGGAGTCAGCTTGGTTGGGTTCACAGATTCAGACTGGGTAGGTTGTGTGAGGGATCGGAAGACCACTTCCGGTTGTTGTTTTAGTTTGGTCTCGGAAGCAGTGTCGTGGTTCAGTTGGAAATAGAAGTCCGTTTCACTGAGTTCTATTGAGGCTAAGGATATGTCAGCCAGTCAGGCTACTTGTGAAGCACTGTGGCTTTCCAAGTTATTGGTAGATTTATTTGATCAGCAGCTTAGGCCTATGGTGATGTATTGTGACAATCAGAGTTGCATTCATCTCTTTGAGAATCCAGTGTTTTATGACAGGTCGAAGCACATTGAGATCAGGTACCATTTCATCTGTGACTATGTTCAGAGAGGGGTAGTTGAGCTACAGTATATATCCATTGATGAGTAGGTAGCTGACATTCTGATGAAGTCTTTGGGGAGGGGGAATTTTGTCTTCTTCAGAGATAAGTTGGGAGTGGTGCAGAACACCTTCCTCGGTAAGAGGGAGTGTTATTTTTGTACCTAGGAATTTGTTCCCTAAGTGACTATTTGCCTAAGTCACTTAGAAAGGGGAAAAAGGTGACCCTCACATTAAAAGCTACTTAATGAGACTTTATAAAGTTAAAGTCATTTTTTTGATAAATTAAAGTGGGTGAGTAAATTTATTTAAGTGATTTAAATAAATGTGATTTTTACTCTCATTGAATCTTAGCCATTGGATTGGATCTTTCTCCACCGTTGGATTAGATTCCCACTTAGGGTTTAGACAAAAAGGGTTGAGGGAGGCAAAACACTTTTTTTTTTTCATTTTTGGAGAAGGAGAGGCTGAGCTGAGAGAGAAGGAGGTCGAGCTAGGGCATTGGCACGATTCCCAAGAAGAGAGACTACAAATAAATCGAGGGTATGGATTGCATTAATTGCTGGCACAATTTTCAAGGGTGTACGGACTGCATTTATTTTTGGCACAGAAATTGAGGTAAACTCTGCACAGTTTTCGAGATAAAACAGGGCACAGAAATCGAGGCCATACAGTTGTACAAGCTGCTGTTATTTTTCTACACAGTTTTCAAGGCTTTGCTGGGCACGTTTTTCAAGATTTTGAGATGAAATCTTGGCTGGAGATAAGTTAAATTTTCACTGTATTTTTGTTCTGATATTTTGCTGAAGATAATAAAATCTCTCTCTCTCTCTAACTGGTTTTCCCCATGGGGGTTTTTCCAGGGCTTGATTTTGGCCAAAAATCTCTGAGTCTATCATTTTATGGTGTGATTGTTAAATGTGTTTTTCAGTCTGTTAGTGTATTTTACTATGTGTTTAATTGTCCAGTAAAATTTCATAAGTAACCTACAACCAATACAAAACCGGTTGTATGTGAAAACCACAAAATGTTGACATAAACCAGCAAACAGTAAAACGTAGAATTTCTTCATTCAAATCATCAAATTTGAGCTAGTTTTTTGTGTACATGCATTTTTATTTACCCATGGCCAGCACCGGCTGTGTCCCATTGAGGATATTCAGTCGTACTTCCTATGTGCATCATTTTTGATGTGGTTCTAGTGGGGTACCTCTTATCGCGGAAGGGATAAGAGCGGTTCCTGCTTCCATGGTTTTAGGGCTCCCCCAATAGGCACGAAACACCACCAAAAATCAAAATTGAAAGCATGAAATGAAAGAGTAGGGTTTAAGCTATTACCTAGAACTGACGGTGTGTGAATCTGACAGTAGATGCTCCCGATATCAACGACTAAAAATATGGCTAAGAAAATGCTCCAAAGGCTCTCCACTATGGGTAAATGGTAAAACGTTTTGATTTTTTACTATTTACATAAATTTTATATACATTTTAGGTTTTGACATTTTATAGTTTTGTTCTAAAATCATTTATTACTCAAAATCTATTATTCATAATCCTTTAATGTCAGTTATTAGAGAATTTAACACTTGTTTTTCAAGTCGTTGCAGGATAGAAGAGCGGTAGCAGTAAAAGTTTTGGGAGTTCGTTTTTTACTTTTTCATACTACCATAAAACGAAAAAAGTATTTTGAGCGTTTATTGTGACACTTTGATCACGCTCTCCAAATTTAGCATCAAAGGTCGGATTCCTTTTTTTATTCTCATCATGAAAAGAGACCTAGTGATGTCTTTTTTAAACTCTTTTCGGGTTCCTTAAATACGAAAAATATTGTTGAGTGATCTTGTCTTCTTCACACTCATTAAAGCACTTAAAGAGTCGTTCATCTGATGGTAGGTTATCACTTTTTCAGTTCAGGTGAACTATTTTATGAAAAAGACCCTATGGAGTCTTCTTCTGTGGTCGTTCAAACTCTCTAAACATGAACAATACCAAGTTAACTTTCATTGGACTCGTTAAATCAAACATTGAGAGACCCTATTTTGGGAACGAACCCCTTCTCTCTCAGGTTCGTAAAACATATGAGTTTGGACTTGCCTTCGAATGAGCTATAATGAGTGTTTGTTACCCTCTTTGAACTCGTAAAACTGAAAAGAGGCACTCATTAACCATGATGGGGAAAATGGGAAGGGAATCATTTTGCAAATAAATGGCAGTAGTTTGTCGTTACCTTTGAACATGGAACTTGTCTGCATATCATTTCAATCAATTGGTTATTCAAATTATCTCTATGATGATCCACTTTCATGAGTCATGTCACTCGTTTGAGTCTTTCAAAAGAATGCATTGTGCACCGTCGCACTGTGTATTTTTCTGGTTTAGTCATGCTGCCATGTCTTTTGTCATGCCACCCGATGTTCAAAGGGAAGTTGAAGAAGTTTACCTCTGCATTCAAAACAGTCTCTGTGTCAGCACTTTTGAGTCAGTCTTATGGTTACCTTATTCACATCATTCCAGAGCTGTGTTCCAAATTTCATGTCGTCAATGTGGGACTCATGATGGCCCTCCTTCGACAAGACTATTCCCGTTGACATCAGCTCATCACCCGGGAAATAGTCTTAGAAACAAAATTTAGTACCTTGAGATCTGTATGCCTCAATTACAAATTCTCTCGCTCTCAACATAGGTTCACATCATTGACCTTTGATAGATAGAATAGACTGGGTGCTTGACATCAAGACATCTATTCACACTTAGTATATTGTACTAGGTACCTTGGGAATCATTGACATCAATGGTGATCTCCCTCGCACTTGTTAACGTTTCACATCATTGGCTGGTAATCAAGTGGTTTCTACCATGTTTGACTTCAGAACATTGTAATCACATGGATAGAATCGTACTTTATGGAAGACGAGACGAAGACCATGGGTATTTTTTTACTGCTCATTGCTTTCCCCCGGTTGTGGTGGAGTTTTGTATATATAGCATGGATCCACATTTGTATGGTCGTGGTTGTGCTCAAATTTGCATCTGTATGACATAGATCTATATTCTATGTCTAGTAGCTATGTCCAAGTTTGAGTCCTCTATCACACGGATCTACATTGTATTCTAGTAGCCATGGTTGTTTATTTCTCTCATGGATCTGCCTTATATTGGTCTGTAGCCATGAGTTGGTTACATTTGTCTATGATTCAAAAGTATTGATGTACTATAGATTATTAGTCGACGACATTCTCCTACCAAGATGACATTCTCACCTCGAAGTGACAACTTGTTCTCTCAAAGATCTCACTTATCGTATCCCTCTAAGCCTCATGCTTTAGGGGGCATTATTTTATACCTAAATCTTGTCACCATCATGTGATGAGATCCTTAACCCCTATGTTTTCCCTTAATCCCAAAACTTGGAGTGGAATCTTGCTTTGAATATCAATTCTACTTGAAAAAACCTAGAACCGGGCTTTTCCTTTGGCTTATGAGCGGTACTTTCTTTAGCACCTCCTGTGTCCTATTATAGAGAAGTGGTGCCACTATTGAGATGCTTTGTTGTTGAAGCGGTTCTCACCTAAACCACTCTGTCATAAGGGAACAAAAGTGGTACCCTAGGTAAAATGGGAAAAAAAGAAGTTTCTCTAGGATTCTAGATCATGAGCCTCGTGTCCTCTCTTATCCCTATTAGTATGGGTTAGTTGAGCTCGAGATCCCTCTTGGTAGGAACTCAGAGCCACCTCACCCACAATTCTCTCAACTATCCCTATCCATTGAGCCCTATAAATACAAGCTCATATCCATAGTTTAGGGGAGAGAACTGAATGGTATTGTTATGCTATTGAATTGATTACCTAGTCCAATCCATTGGAAATAACAAGAGAGCAAGTTGGAGCTTTTGAAGATGAAGTGTTTTTCTTGTGGAGGAGTTTGTCAACACTAAGGAAATGGTTGTAAGCTTCTTCATTCATTCTTAATGCAAAGCTGATTTTTGTCCCACATATCTGTTGTTTTGATTTCGCATGTATATGTTACTAGATTCCTTAGTCACTAGTATGGATGTGTAGATGATTTTTTGGTATCTTTGATGTTCTTGTTTGTTTCACATGTTTGCAGGCACATAGGTTCATGATCAAAGCAATATTCCAGGTGTTTACAATATTCAAGGAAGGTCTTCATCCTTTGTCGTTCACTCATTTGTTCTGGATCTGAACCATTCAGACCAGAGGAATAGCTTCTGTCCACAGAGGGTGCAACATTCCTGATAACATGTTTCCCTCCTTCAAAGAAACATTTGATTTCATGGGATTAAGGGAAATTCCATTCCTTCTTCATTTTAAAAATAATTTCTCCAAATGCTTCACATGGTCCCTGTCAGATTTATGAAACACCATTATATCACCCATATGAATCACTACAAAATTATCATTTTCTTCAGCAAAATCAATGCCCATGTCTCTTTGAAAAGTGGCTCCTACGTTCATTAACGCAAATGGTATCTCGCTATACATGAAAGTACCCCAAGGTGTAGTAAAATCAATTTTTTCTTGGTCCTTTGGAAGAAATTTTATTTGATTATATCCAGAGAAACCATCCATGGTGGAAATTATCTCTGCTCCTACTACTTTCTGTAGAATATGGTCCATCTTAGGTAAAGGATAGTTATATTTTAATGATACTTTGTTCAAATTCCTAAAATCAACACAAAGTCTCATCTCACCATTTTTTTTATGACCGATACTAAATTAGCTACCCATTTAGAGAACCTGAGAGTAACAATGATCTTTGCATTAAACAGTTTCTTGAATTTGTTTTCAATCAGAGGTAACAACATAGGATTTATTCTTCTTAAATTTTGTCTAAATGTATTTTCTCCATGTTTTATAGGAATAGTATGTTGTATAATGGAAGTGTCATATTCCTTCAAATATCCATAGCTCCATCCAAACACATCAACATAATTCTTCATCAATTGAATTTTTTTTTCCTTCTCAACCACAAGCAATTTTTTAGACTGTTTTACAATTCTTGGTACAACTTCAGTTCCTATGTTTGGGTCTTCAATACCATTTTCAATAGGTTGAACCTTTGGATATTTGGAAACATCGTTTTGATAAAAAAAAAATTCAAGAGGAATTAGACCTTTTGAAATATAATTTCTTTTAAGTTGTATTATGTCCTTTCCTCCAATTACATTTTTCAGCTTTTCCTGTTTAACATCTTCTTCATCAAACTATACATTTTCTTAGAAGTATTCTATGTTTTGATTTTTTGTATCTATTTGGGTATTTACAAATTCATTTGACATTTCCAGAAATATTTGTATTTGCAAATCATCCTCAAATACTTGCGAGTACTTAGAATTGTCAGGAATGAAGGGTCAATGTACAACTGTTATTTTGTATTTATTTTTTGAATATATTGGAACTTTGAAATTTCCAGTAGTGGTGGCCAGTGAATCTGCACTTGAATTTGTAGTCTGGGAATGACTCTGACTTTATACTCTAGGGAAACATTACCCAACATATCCCAGAACTCATTTCTATATGCTCTCATCCTAGGATGTTTATTCTGATAGTTGTCATTCACTTGGTTAATCACTAACTCAAAATCTCCAAACACATCTATTCTTTTGGATCCCTAATATTGTAAAGCATTTAAACCTAACAGCAGAGCCTCATACTCTACAACATTATATGTACATTCAAAACTTAACCTATAAGAGTACAACTTAAATTCCCTATTAGGAGAAATTATCCACACACCAGCACTAGCTCCCTCTTTGTTGATAGACCCATCAAAAAATATTTTCCATAACCCCTCTTCATTCTGTTTCTTTTCCAACGTCTCTTGTATTTGAGAGAACTTTTTATTTTCTTTTAAATCCACAACTATAAGTATTTCAGGATCTGCATGTGAATCATGGAAGAAAATGGAAGACCCCAAATCAATATCTACATCATATATGGAGTGATTATCAGGTGTATCTTGGCTACTCACCACACATGCAAGTATCTTTTCTCTATACAGTCTTCTATGGCCTCCAAATAAATGAATAGTTGCATATGACATATCCATTTGTAACGTTCCTTTTAATTTAGAATAGCATGACCTTTATAGTAGGGATGATTTTAAGGGACCATACTTATTTAAAAGTGTATAAATGTTGGAGAATATTACCAATTCTTAAAACTCCAACTAAAAAATGATTGGCGATATTTTTGAAAAAATATTTTACTTTTCAAGGATTTTATATTGTTTATATAATAATTTGGCTATTTTTAGGGTTAAAAAAGTTCACCCCATCAAAATTGGGTGAAACAAAGCTTCAAAAAATGCAAAATGGAGAATCATTTTTGGCAGAAAAACATAGAAAATAGCCCACTGGGCTAAAATTCGCCCCTAAAATTATCCCTAATTTACGGTAGCATACCAAACTTGGGAGGATTGTATGCCACTACCACATCCATAACAATACTTTTAGCTACACTTTTAGCAAGAGTCACCACCATATCTTTAATCAATCCCATACACCTTACCTTTCTAGAATCAAAGGAATACAGGTCTTTTTAAGGCCTATTAATCTCCAATCCCAAACTTTCCACTACTACCCTTGGCATTAAACTATCAGATGCACTTGAATCAAGCATATCATTATGCAAAATCATATCATGAACATTCAGACTCACATAAAAAGGAGGGACATCATCTTTAGCCATGTCTTCAACTTTGGGACCAAGGACTATAGTGGGAGCATCATATGTTACTTCTAGGGTATCTCGTTGACAATCATCTCCATTCTTCAACATTTTGGTTATTTTTTATATGTACTAATTATTTCTTAATGACTCATTGAATGTAATGGATGTTAGAATAATCAACCCATAGTTAGCTACCTTAGACATTAATTAATCCAATTTTTGTCTTATTTGCCTAGTTTCCATATTCCACCTTATGCAAGTTGTCCTCCACACATCCATAGTGGTCAAACTTGCTAAATTTGAGTCATGGAGCACTTGGAAAACCTCTTGGAATCAAATCTGCTTTATTCCTGGCCTCCCTAGTGCATGTCTGCTTTTTTTTTGCTTTATTACCTGCTTTTTCTGAGTTTTAAGGCAATTGGGAAAGTTTGACTAGGTGAAGTTAACTTGTTTTTTGTCCTCAACATCCTTCACTCTTTTCTCCTATGAAAAGCATGTATGATTTTTCCTTCCACCACCTATTAGCTTTCCTAATTGATTTTTCCAATTCATGAGCTCCTAGATAGTTTTGGAAACTACTTTATGCACCTATGGGGGATTTGATTAGATTTAGTAAGCCTGCTTTTGACCAAATTCGAATGGAATCCTTATGCATTCAAATATCTCATGTAATTATTTATTGTGGTAGACTATGAATTCACAGGGTTGGCTATTGTACACTTATTCAATACAGATTAGTGTTCTGCTCCATATTCAGTCTCCTTTTGTGAGTAATTTGCATGTGTAATTGGAAATTGTTGTGAGTGTAATTGTTCTAACACCTGGGTTCAATTTCCACAATAGAATTTTTTTTATTTTAGACAGTTCATTTTCCAGATTGAAAGAGGAAACTTCTCTATCTACATCAATTAGTACTGGGTGTCTGACTTCTTTTGATATTTCTCCTTTGTTAATTACAAGTTTTTGTACATAATTTTTTTTTTGACTACTGGAAGGATGATTTGCATTAGACCTTCCTTTATTTATAATCACATCTCTACTTCTCAATTTCAATTTCTTTTGAAAATAATCTATGGAATTTCAATAACCCTTATGATATTGTTCTGAACCCGCCTCAGAAAGATTATTGTCATCTTCTTGAGCAAACAAATTATGATCTTCTTCAGTGAGATATATTTCTGTATCCAAATCATCAAAGTGGTGAATCTGATTATCTATTGGATCAATTTCTTCCTCATCATCAACATATTTTTCAGGGAAGGGAGGCCTTATCTGTTGATCTTCATGGTTTCTTGGATTTCTTGGGTCTCTTTTCCTGATTTGAGGAGGAACAGGAGGTGGTATTTTTGAATTTGGGTTTCTTATTTGAGGGTTAGGTTGCTCTCTATTAAGTGTTATGTTGTCTAAATCCAACCTGTCCATTACCCTTTCCATATTTTTCATCATCATTTCAAATTTTGCATTATCTGAAGAAGAAGAAGCAATAGAAGTGGAGGGTTGGTTTTATTCTCTAGTTATTCTTCTGTCCACTTCTCCTCTCTATTTCATCTTTCAAGATCCCATAATATTAGATTCTACCTCTAAATCCTCTTTAAACATTGCAGGAATACTTGTAAATTTCCTTTCTCTCAAAAACAAGGAAAAATCACTGTCAAAAGCATCTGCATAATGGAGTTGGGAAATAGCTACTAAGGGTTTGATATTTGTTGGTATGGAATTTTACACCCTCATAAATCTACTGGAAAGTTCATGAACTGATTCAAAATTTCCCTTTTTCAACTTGTTATATTGAGAAAGAACTTGCAAAGGACTTTTTTTATCTTCACAGCTATCTAGAAAAAAAGTCTGGAAGGCTTCAAATGTAAGTATGGATCTTGCAAGTAAATATTTGAACCGTCTTTTTGCTTCACCTGAAAAAATTTGTTCAAAGAGCCTCATCTTGGAATCATCATATTCCACCTCCTCCAAATCAATAAAGAATTCAAATCTATCCATATGTTTCTTGGATTTGAAGTTCCCTTTGCCATCAAATGAGGATATTCTGTGAGAATAGTTGTTGGGTAACTCATGTAGTACAAAAGGAAAAACCAAAGGAGAAAATATAGCTGAGATGGGTCTAGGAGGGTTTGGGACAGCAAGATGATTTTGAACAATGGTAGGAATTTCAACAGGGCTTGGATTATGAGGCTGAAAGGTTTGGGTGAAAGGATTATTTTCTTCAAACTTTATAGCATATTGAAGATTATGCCAAAGAGAGTCAAGAGAGTATGATTGAATCCTATTAGTATTTATTTCTTTTTGTTTAAGACCTGATTCTGATTTGGAACTTAATAGAGATATTTGAAAACTTGTTTCGCACTCAAAATCCTGAAAACTATGAAATTTTTGGGAAAAAAAATCCTTTAATTTGAGAAGTATTTATTCTTTCTTTACAAGGCCTACGTCTAATTAAGATTTCTGGGTTTTCCACACTATATAAAATTTCAGAAGAAGGATTACCTCTAGTGTATGTCCTCCTGGAATCCATGATGTCTTTTTTCTAAAAATCTTCTTGAAATCAACGTGGAGTCACCAAGGAAAATGTACAACCAACCTTGATGAAAAAATGTCTGCTTGCCCACAAAAACTATGTTTTCTTTGAAAGATATTTCGTTCTCCCAGGAAAGAATTGAACTCTCGTTCCCCAGCAATGATGCCAAGATTTTAGCACTCAGAATGTACCCCCAGTTGTGAAAAGGTAAAGCCCAAGGTAACCACAAAACCAAGCTTTAGGAAAGAAAGTTAGATTCTTTCTCTCCATAGAGGGATCTCTTAGTATTTGTTTTCAGAAGGCCATATATATATATATATATAAACAAAAGACAAATTTTAAGTTTGTTGGTGGTTGAAACAAATGCACATTGGGCATGGATTGATAATGTGGAACTATAATATTAACAATGCTGCTACATGGGAAACTTTAATAGAGGCAAGGTAGAAATATCATTACAATCAAAATGCTTTTGTCTAGTGATATGAAGGAATTTAGAAACATACCATTAATGTGGGCATCAAACTGGGATGAATCCAACATTAACTTTAGATGAACAATTTTTGGGAATGTTTGAAAGTAATAGAACACAACATACGATTATGAATTCTGAACTATTGTAAACTCGTTAAAAAATGAAAGGGAAAAAATAATGGAAGTAATAAATAGGAAACAGGTGCACGTAAAGAAAGGAAATACAAACTGTAATAAAGACAACACAAGAATCTCTGAAAATGCCAGCTTCATCTTTGTAATTTTTATTAATCTATGAAGTATCAATTATAATGAAAAATATCACGGGTTCCAACCTTTATTCCATTACAAAAACTTGTTTAAATACAAAATAGTTCTCTATGATCTGATAACTAACTATGCTAAAAATAGGCCATAACTTCCTTTTTTACATTTGTCACTCAGATATTCTAACTAATAACTATTCTGAAAATAAACTAAAATTTGCTAAATAACTAGTCCTCAAAATTTTCTTGGACAAGTCTTCAATGTTTCTTCATCAGCACAACCGGTATTTTGTCTTTCCATACTTCTCAACTATCTTCCACTAGTCAACAGTTGGTAGCTCTATGTTGACCATATCCTTTTCCAACACTCATAGCTCCACATGTTCCACATAAGAAATATCTGGTAGTTGTGCACATGTGTCTCTGAAGGCAAATAACATTTCAAAATTGTCAGGTAACTTATCAATTATTGTCTTTCCAGATAAGGACTATTGCATATCTTCAAATTTTCTCTGGTCCAATCTACAACTGACCAGTCAATCATAGTATTCTTTTGAGGAAACATTCCACCTTTCTCTTCCCAAAAGAAAGGAAGTCCCTTTGTAAACAAAAGATGATTGTATTATTTGCAATATCTATTGTATTTTTATTTAATAATTATTTAACTGTTGTAACACTTTGTGTGGAATCCTGCATAACAATCTCCTTGTCAAGAATGTAGTCCAAGTAAGGTCTGAGTTTGGCTACTTCAGCTATGATCACATCCCAAATGATGTGTTTTGATCCCTGCACAAGATGTTTTCTAGTTACTTGCTTCATAATCTTATCATTTTTATCTAAAAGGTATCTATACTTATTATCCCAAGATTTTGTCTCTTATTTTCTCTTGAAACCTAAAATTTCTAGATTCTTGTTTTGGTTTTTTATCCCAACAATTTCCAAATTTCTCAGCCTAACCTGAGACATTGCTTGTATAATAGAGTCTTCAATGGCTTGTGTAGGAGGTGGAACAATCTGTACTTCAGACTCTTTTCCTTTTCATTCATTTCTTTCTCCAATTTTGCATGTTTTCTATTTAGAGTCTTCTCATTTTCAATAAAAAAGAATCGGTCCTTTTGCCATTGCTTCTTCTCCTCAGTAAAGTTTAGAAGCTTTGCTTTGTAGTAATTCAATTCATCATTTAAAGTTTCTTTTTATTTTTTCGGTTCTGTAAGATCTGTAGCTTGTATGAATTGGGTGGTTGGGATCTTCAATTTCTTCCTTAACAACTGGATGATGTTCTCTTTTTCATTTAGCAACTTATTAGTTTCTTCTCTCTTTTCTTCTTTGCTATCAATAGTCAATAAATATCCTTGCAACTTTTTGATTTATTGTTGATGAGCCTTGTTCTCAACTCTTTCCTATATTAACTTATTTTCAACTTTACTTTTAACATATTTCAATATAGATACTTTGAGTTTGTCCTTGAGAAATTCACTATATATCACCTCTCCAGTTTTCTTGTGGAGATGGATCATATTAGGTACTAGAATATTCTCTAGATTCATTCACATCTCATCTAACTTGTTCCTTGTTTCTACTTCTAGGATCAGAGTGTTCTAAGCATGTTATCTAAGAGTCACCAAAGAAAAATCCTTGCTAGATATCTTCCTGACATTAGCATACAAATTCAAGGATTCATTTTTGGATACATCTTTCTCATCCCTGCACTTGTCAAACAATTCATTTCTGGTTTTAAACTGAGTAGTAGAATCCTTGGGTGTTTCTGAGAAGGAATATTCTTTAATTTCAAAGGCTGATCCTTTGACTTTCATTTGATTTTTATTTCCTTTTGTTTATGTTAGCTGTATCATTTGTACTTCCTTTTTAACTTTCTACTTATTTGGAGTTTGTGCAGTGTCTTCTTCTTCTGTATCCATGGCATCAGAAAAATCCCTTTTATTAGTTCTCTCAGAGTGACTACAAATAGGATATATCCTTTCTGTTGCTGGAACAATAGCCAAAAAATCATGTTGTGTGACACTTGCATATTTCATTGGTGAAGTGGATCCCCATTGCATATCCTCATGATTTTGTGTCACCCGAGGATAATCTAACTAATTGGCACTCTTGTCCAGGCCTTTAACTTCTGGATGCTTGAATGGTTTTTTTATTGACATGTATCCTTATCGAGATGACATGGTGAGGATTGTAGTTTACATCTGCAACTATTTGAAACTTCATGTCTTTCATTAAATTATCCACTACAAGAAAATAAACCTTAATCTTTATAATGAAAGGGCCAACCACCCATGGAAACTTGATTTTTGATGACTTTTTGGAATTGATAAAGTGCTCATTTTCAACAATGAGATTATTCCTAATTATATCTAGGGAAAATATTATAGGATTTAAGAAATAAGGTAAAACATAGGGATGATGGAAAAATACATACACTCTGATAACAATACCTTCTTCCATCAGGAACCAATGTCCAATTATTTTCTCAAGTGAAAATTGCAACAATTCCTTCATGAGAGGTAGCACATTGGGAAACTTTCGCTACAAAAAATACTTTATACACCTCATACACAAGAAATTTCATGTATTTACCAAAACCCTACTAATCTCATTAGTGAGAACCATCTCTGGAAACTATAGGTTCCCCTCATTGAAAAATAGGAACATCTTCACCAAATAAGACTAGAACTTGAAGAATCTTTTGTTTTGGAAGTTCACCAGTTGTGAGTGGATTTTATCATCTAGGAACTCATCAAATTTAAGGAAACAAGACTGAATTGGCTGAATTGACTCAACTTGACCAGTACTGACTCTGAATAATATACTCATTAGTGACTCAGTGACATATCTATCAGTGTATATACCTAGAAACTGACACATAAGGGAAAGAACTGACTAAGTTTCATCATTCAATAAAAAAAATTCCACAGGGAAATATTGGTTTTGTACAGATACATCAGGCTTAAAATATTATAATCTCATAAAGAGTTTAAGGATATGATCTCCCTCAATGGTTCCCAATACTGAATATTCTAGGCTTGAGACCAACACCTGACACCAATCTCACATTCCTGAGAGCATAAGTGAACTCTCCTTCACTTGATCTCAAATTCCAAAGTTGAATGGATGATATCTAAGATTGATATTGGTCTTTAATGGCTGCTACTTTGATCTCTGTCAATGCACTGAACAATATAAGGGAAGATAGAAGATACTAGGAAATCTTAGGATGCATCACCCAAGGTAGCTGAGGAACATCACTTAGACAAGAATTTATGCTTCACTCAATACCAAAACAATAATAATCAAAATTTTTTCAAAGGAGTTGGAAGAATTCTTTTATAGACCGAGTGACTTGTTGAGCAAGTCATCCACATTTTGAGCAAGCTACCCACTTGCAAATGCTAACCCTAATCCATGAGTGTGCCTTCCTTGAGGAGATTAGAATTTTTTTGATTAAGGTGATGTTTCCTTGCATTGCATCCTTGAAAAAAATTGGAAACAATGCCCTCCTTGGCTAAAAGTTTCCTTCTTTATGACTAACTGCTTTTACTACAGTTTCCTTCTTTTAGAACTTCCTTACTTTTCCCTTCTTTTGAAAGTTGCTATCTTTTTTATGACATATTTATTTTTCCTTCTTTTGTCCCATTGCCACTTTTTATTCTACACAAGTTGTCTTGTCTTATGTTCCATCCTATATTATAGATCATTGAAAACTCATTTAATAATTAATTAATTACATACAAATAACTAGAATTAGGAATTTAATCTAATACATTCTTCCATAGTATTAATTAATCAAAATTCCCTAGGAAGAATCCATTTAATTGATTTTTAAACCCTTAGGCACTGACAAGGTCAACACTTTTAATGTACTTCAAGGAGTGTACATGACATTCCTCCCATACCAAGTATGCTTGTCCTCAAGTAGAAGTAATCCAGGGTGCTGCAAAATTTGTTCACCCTCCCAAGTGGCATCTTCACTAGTAAACCCTTTCCACTACACCATATATTCCTTAACGGTCCTGATCCTCATCCTTCTTTCTTTGGTATGCAAAAAAATTTCAGGAACTAATACCAAATTTCATTCATCATCAAGGGGTGGAATTTGTTCTGATACAATGATATAATTTCCTACTACTTTATTTAGGCAAGATACATGAAATACATTGTTGATCTTTCTCTCATGTGGAAATTCCAATTCATAGGCCACTTCACCAATATTCCTCAAAATTGTGTAAGACACATAGAACCAAGGTTGGAGTTTCTCATATCCCTTTGTCTTCAAACATGACTTCCTGTAAGGTTGAAACCTCAATTAGACTAAGTCTCCTTCTTGGAGAAATCTCTCAATCATGTGCTTATCAACATTCATTTTCTGTTGGTTCTGTGCAACCTACAAATTTTCTTTGAGTGCCCTCAATATGTCTTGATTCTCCTAAATCCAATATTTGTATTTTTGGGTTCTACAGTTCCCAAAAATTAGATCTGCAAAGTATGGGGCCTCATATCCATACAAATCCATGAATGCAGTCATCCTAATGGAGAGGTGAAAAGCGACGTTATAGCATAATTCTCCCAAGTGAAACCATGTGGCCCAAGCTTTCTGCTGTCTTGAGACATAGTTACAGAGGTAGTATTCAAGTTATTGATTCACTTTGTCAGTTTGACCATCAGTATAAGGGTGATATCTTGTACTTAGATTCATATTTGTTCCCACTATTTCGTATAGAGATTGCTAGAAAACACCGGTGAACTTGCTGTCTCGGTCACTAATTATGATGTTGGGTAAACCATGCAGTCTAAATACATCTTTGAAAAATAATGTAACAAATTCACTGGATGATATAGTGGAGGTGACTACAAATAAATTTTCAAACTTAGTTAACCTATCAACCACCACATACATCCTATATTTTCCTTGGAATTTTGGCAGTTTGATGATGAAATCCATGGAGACACTTTCCCATTTCTATTTTGGAATAGGGATGGGTTGGAGGAGTCTAATAGGGTTTGTGTGCTCCACTTTGTTTTATTGGCATGAAATACACTCCCTCACATGCCTTAGAACATCTTCCTTTAGGCCCTTATAGGTGAACCTATCTCTTACCTTCTAGTAAGTCTTCAAAAAACCAGGGTGGCCAGCCACTAAGATCCTCTTCTTTAGTTCTGATCTAGGTACTAAGAAAAGTTTATCCTTGTAATAGATGAGGTCATTATGTACCTTGTATACCTCATTCTATATTAATCCATCTAGAAATGCACATGCAAGTTGAGTTTTTTTAGTATTCAGTTCCCAATTGTACCTTTCATTCAGTTATCATTTGTAGCAAGGATAGTGTGGGTTTGCAGGAAAGTGAATCAGCCACCACATTCAGCTTTAGCTTCTTATATTCAATGTAAAATTCATACGGTTGTACTTTTCTTACCCATTTTTGTTGTTTGTCATTAAGCTCCTTTTAGGTAATTCAGTTCCTTATATTGATGTGATCATTCTTTAATATGAACATGCTTCCCACCAGATAATGCATGAACTTGACCAATGCATGCTTCATGGCTAACATCTCCTTGTTATAAATAGAATATATCCTTTCATGGGGATGCAATTTTCTTCTCGCATAGGAAATGGGGTTCCTTTCTTGCATCACAACAATTCCAATGCCTTCCCCTGAGGCATCACACTCCAACACAAAAGGATTAGTGAAATCAAACAACGATAACACTGTACAACTGCTCATTATTTTATTCATATTATGGAAATCTTGTTTTACTTCCTCATGTTGATGTAATTAAAAATTTAGAATGTGTCCATCCATATATATTATGTATTGTACCTTGATGTTTATTCTAGGATGTGTCTGTAATGTATTTGATTCATGTCATACCCCGACATTTATTCCGGGAATTTCCTATAATGTAAACAAGTCATGTCAAGTCATTATGGGTAACCCTCCTATTGGTCAAGGGTTAAAGGCCCCATAGTTGTGGGGCCTTAGGGTTATTAGAATATCCTAGGGAATTTGACCCTAGGTGAGTCATTATAAGTCGGGGCAATAGTCCCCACCGTTGTGTTAAGGATAACCCTCCTTGTTGGTCGGAGGAGGAAAAGTCACCACAAGTTGTGGGGAACTACGGTTATTAGACACTCCTAGAGATGTCAACTCTAGTAAGTAATTGTTAAGTGAGTCTAACATGTTGGAGTGGGTTTGAAGTGAACGAAAGAATATAAATAGAGAGTGAGCCTCTCTATTTATCACACACACACTCACTCATTGGGGCACATGAGTGAGAGAAGTTGCTGGGACAAGAGAGAGACTACTGTTGTCGGGAGATCATCTTTATGTTTTTTATTTTTACTTTTGGTGCTGATTCTATCTCTGAGGAAGTTGCATGGTTTTCTCCTTTATGGTTTCCCTGAGGAAAATTATTTGTGTCTCTTGTCTCTTGTGTTTTATTGCTATGCATCTTATTCTCTCAGTTAAAAGATCCTAAGATCATAATGCGAGCTTGAATGATAAAAATCTAACATGGTATCAAAGCTAACCTGAGAAGAAGACATTGTGGAGATGTAGAAGCTAGGGCTTCTTACTTTTTTGGTCTCTCTCTCCACAATCCATCAGCAAAAGTATGCTAGGATGACTCTCCATTGAAGGGTGCATCTTTCTGTTGAAGCGGAATTCAATTTCGGGAATTTTCAGTTTTCGATGTGGGAAATTAGGGATTTCTACATAAGAGGAATTTTTTAGTGAGCCTAGCATAGGATTTATCTGCTCATTAAAATCAAATTTTAGAGACCTAGTTCAATATTTTTGGTTGGGTGAAACTTCAGGAAAGTCAAACCCTATTTTGACCCTGAGCTGGAAAAACCCTAAATACTAAAACTGATCAGTTTTGGCACATTTGCTATATCATGGGACTGTAGAAGGATCAAGATCTGAAACTTTCACAAGCCAAAGATAAAATCCTGATTTACACTATGTCCAAAATATAGTCTTAGGTTTTCTATATTCTGGGAGATATGATCCCTCCAATTTAGGGTTCCATCCTCTTCCAGGATTCATCCCTAAAAAGGATACCTGAGGAGAATTGCTATATCTTGGGCTACAAAGGTCCAAATGAAATTTTTGAAAATGTTCCAGAATGGGCACTAAATTTTTTTTTTTTGTTTGATTTTCAGACCTAGAAGATGAAACAGTGACACATGGAATTCCGTACAACTTCGATGTGCTGAACAGTTGTGTAACAAGTCACCTTGGGAAAAGGATCATAAGTCCTAATTGGTGAAATAAATTATGATGAAACCTATGGTGTGAAATAGGGACATGCGAGGCTACCTCAGTGTGAATTTTTAAACACATAGGAGTAGTAATTTTGTAGATACCGCGGAAACAGTAATAGGCATTTCTACAGAAGAAATTGGAAAAATAGGGCTTCCTATTCCAAGACCTTCCCTTCACTGTTTTCAGAAAATGAGTACATTGGAAAGCTCACCTTGAAGATATTTATCTTTCTATCCAATAGAATCTGAAAGATTCCAATTTTTGAAAATTAGGGTTTCTCTGACAAACCCTAGATCAGCCAGCACTGGAACCAGGACAAACACCTCAAATCGGTAAGATCTAATCTTTTGCTATTTTCGTTTGAGGTTCTCATTTCAAAGTGATATATTACACCAGCTTGATGATAAACTTGGTTAAGTTTACAACTTCCAAGAATGGAAGTATTTGATCTCTCTAAAGAAAATGAATTGGACATCTACATGAATAGTGAGGTTCCAGTTCCAGAGGGAGATGAGGCTAAAAGCCTTACACCATATGAACTTGGTCAAGGCCAAGAAGATCATTGTTGATTCAATCACGGATCACATTGTACCACAAGTGTCTTCCCTAAAGACAGCAAATATGTTTGACTCCTTAACCAATCTATTTGAATGGAAGAACATAAATCAGAATATGACTTTGAGAAAACAGTTGAAGAATGTGAAGATCCAGAATGCAGAGACCATACAGTCATACTTTACAAGGGTCTCTCAAATCAAAGAACAAATTGAAGCGGCAAAAGAAGAAGTGACGAATGTAGAAGTGGTGATAGCCATCTTGAATGTCCTCTCAGGATCATGGGATTCATTCATGTAAGGAATGTGTGCCAGAAGGAAGTGATTACTTTTAGTAGAATCTGGGAAGAAGAAGAAGCTCGACTCAGAATAAGAGAAGAGAAGATGGGAGCAACTTAAGATCAAGATCTCACCATCCAAAGAAGATCCCTCAAGAAATGAGGAATATGAAGGAATCAACTCTCGAAGAAACTCTTATCCATCTTAGCATTTGGATAAGAAATGATGCTATTAGGAATGAAGAAGACGATGAAGCTAAAGGCTCAAGAAGGAGTCTACCCATGAAATAAATAAGTATAAGTATTGAATTGTCATTTCATGATATTTTTTTGTTATGCATTTGTTTATATTCAATTAATGTATTATGGATGATAGAATGTTTGCATTAATGACAGTATACTACTAATATGCATGTTATGGGTAAGTAGCTCATGGTGCTATACAACACTCCATTTCTACTTATCTAGAATGAAACCTCTTTGCTGACATATTGGATTAGTGCACAATCTCAATGTTGTCCTGGTAGAGATGGAAGGCATCTAGAAAAGTTTCCATGAGATATGGATGAGTGTTGTATTGGCTAAAGTAGTTCAATGATCATATATTTATGCATAAGAACTTTCTAGTATTCCTTATGAAATTTTTGTAAGCATACAAATGAATTTGACTTGTAGAAAAGATTGCATACATAATCGCCTACAAGAAAATAAGAATGAGACTTGTTCTAAAGAACAAGTGACAACAATTCAAGATGAAGAATAATATGACGAATGCAGCAACATCATTGATGCAGAACCGTCAAGCTATGAAGAAGTAACCAAGAAGAAAGGGAAGACCAGTTCAAGAAGAATGATGTCTAGGATTTAGTATCTATACGTGAAGGTAAGTTCTTAGTTCCATCATGTAGTAGATGGAAACATCGTGGGATACAAGGAAAGATTCGTAGCACGAGGCTTGTCACGAAAAGAAGGCATAGACTACGAAGAGACATTTGTAGCCAGTAGGAGTTGAAACACATACATGATGAGCTTGATGAAGATCTTAACCTTTGCTACAAGGTTGAAGATGAAAGCATATACACTAGATGGATACATATAATATTAGTAGCATAGGAAGCTACTTGTCACTCTAGTACAGAATGTTTCAATGCATAGAGTACGGAAGACAGAGGGAGTATGATGCTCTGTTTCAAAGGGTGTGACTATAGAATATCTTCAGGTTCGACATGGTACGACATGATGGATAGATTTCTGATGACTCTAGTATTTACCAAGAGTAAATTGGATTCCAACCTTTGCTTCAAGGTTGAAGGCGGAAGACCAATGATGCTCCTGTTATGTGTCGATGCACTATTTTCTAGGCATGGAGGTGTGGCAGAATACAGATGGAATATTCCGCAGACAAGGTAAGTATGCAGTAGAGATCCTGAAGAGGTTCAAGATGATGGACTGCAAGGCCATGAAGACACCTATGGCATCGAACATGAAGCTATTGAGTGATGCTTCATTAGAGACGGTCGATGCTATGATGTATCGTCAGATGATTGGGTCCTTGATATACCTGATGAATACGAGACTAGATATTTGCTTTACTGTGGACACATTGATACATGTTCACATAATGGTTGCAATGCATGCAGTAAGGTACCTGAGGGGTACAGTTGATTATGGGCTCAAGTATGAGGTGAATCAAAAGATTAACCTAGAAGGTTATGTTGATTCAGATTGGGCAGGTAGTGCAGTTCAAGGTGTTGTTTCAGTATGGGATCATGTGTGATATATTGGTTTAGTAGGAAGAAATCCTGCGTGGCACTGAGTATAGCTAAAGTAGAGTATGTCACAACTTGTTTAGGTATTTGTGAGGCAGTATGGCTAAGGAAGCTACTGTCTGATTTATTTGATCTCCAAATGGATGCTACTTGTATACATTGCGACAACCAAATTTGTGTGAAGTTGTCAGAGAACTCGGTGTTCCATGACAAGTTGAAGCATATCAATATCAAGTATCACTATATCAGGGATATGGTGCAGAGAGGAGAATTGAAGCTCCAGTATGTTGTGATGGATGAACAGATAGCTGTTGTGTTGATGAATCCATTAGCCATAGTGAAGTATGAGTACTTTAGGGAGAATCTTGGTGTTTTCCATATTGAGGTTCCTTCCAAGGGGAAGTGATGAGTCCATGAGCCCTTTTGGCATGAAGGATTGGTTCCTTGCATGGTTGAATATCAGTTCTAAGCCTTTCTGACATTGGTTGTCAAATGTAAGTGAAAATCCTTTAGGCATGGAGGATTGGTTCCTCGCATGGTCGACTGTAAGTGCTGAGCCTTTCTAATGTTGGTTGTCAGATGTGAGTGTTGGTCCTTTCTGACAGGGTTGTGGGAAGTGTTCCCACATGGTCAAATGTGAGTGATGGGCGTGCCTTTCTGATATGACTATAGGATTGATTCCCACATGATCAGATGTAAGTGCTGGGCGGGCCATTCTGACTTAGGGTCAGATATAAGTGCTAGAAGAAGATCTACATGGAGGCTAGGCCTACAACCAGCATGAAAAAGGGCTGGCTCTGTACAACTTCCTGTGATGAGAAGAATCATGAGATAGCACCCGTGACGATGATATAGTAGTGATGATCCAGATCCAGTGATGATCTAGATCCAGTGATGGTGATCTAGATCCATTGATGGTGATCCAGATTGAGTGATGATCTAGATCCAGTTATGGTGATCCAGATCGAGTGATGATATAGATCCAGTGATGATGATCCAGATCCAGTGATGATCTAGATCCATTGATGATGATCTAGATCCATTGATGATGATCTAGATTGAGTGATGATCTAGATCAAGTGATGGTGATCTAGATCGAGTGATGATCCAGATCTAGATAAAGATGACTTGAAGATGAAGATGACGAGAAATCAATGATGATCCAGATGATACGGAGAAAAATAATTGTGCTGATAAATTGTGTCGAGAGAATACTTTCCTAGTTAAAAGGGAGTGTTGATGTAATTGTAACTTCGGAATGTATTCATCCGTATATCTTATGTATTGTACCCCAATGTTTATTCTGGGATGTGTTTGTAATGTATTTGAGTCATTTCATACCCCAATGTTTATTCCGGGAAATTTCTATAATGTAAATAAGTCATGTCAAGTCATTATGGGTAACCCTCCTATTGGTTAAGGGTTAAAGTCCCCACAGTTGTGGGGCCCTGGGTTTATTAGACTATCCTAGAGAATTCGACCCTAGGTGAGTCATTGTAAGTCGAGGCAATAGTCCCCACCATTGTGTTAAGGATAAACCTCCTTGTTGGTCGGAGGAGGCAAAGTCCCCACAAGTTGTGGGGCACTAGGGTTATTAGACACTCCTAGAGATGTCAGCTCTAGTAAGTAATTTTTTAATAAGGCTGACATGTTGGAGTTGGTTTCAAGTGAAAGAAAGAATATAAATAGAGAGTGAGCCTCTCTATTTATCACACACACACTCACTCATTGGGGCGCATGAGTGAGAAGAGAAGTTGATGGGACATGAGAGAGACTACTGCTATTAGGAGATCATATTTATGTTTTTAGGTTTTACTTTTGGTGTTGATTCTATATTTGAGGAAGTTGTGTGGTTTTCTCCTTCATGGTTTCCCTGAGGAAAATTATTTGTGTCTCTTTTTTCTTGTGTTTTATTGTTGTGCATGTTATTCTCTCAGTTAAAAGATCCTAATATCATAATGCTAGCTTGAATGATAAAAATATAACACCTCATTCCAACTGAATTCCCTCTTCTTAGTCAGATCTATCAAAGGTGTAGTTAAGTTGGAGTAACCTTTGATGAATTTTCAGTAATAGTTGCATAGGCCAATGAAGCCTCTCAACTCAGTGAGGTTTGTTGGACTTAGCCAATCCAATATGGCCTTGATTTTCTCTTAGCGCACCTTGACTCATTCTTGGAATATCACATGATCTATATAGAGCCAATTAGTCATGCCAATTCACACTTGGACAACTTAGCATAAAAGGATTGATTTGAAAGTATAGTTAGCACAACATCTAAATGGAGCAGGTGCTTTTCCCATGTCCTACTATAAATAAGAATATCATAAAAAAAACAAGGACATACTTACAAAGATGCTCACTGAACACCTTGTTCATGCAATATTCGAATGTTTCCAAAGCATTAGTCAATCCAAATGACATGACCAAAAAATCAAAGTTATGAAAGTGACAACAGAAATATTTATTCTATATGTCATCCTCCTTCATTCTAATTTGGTGGTATCCTGATCAAATATCTATCTCGAAGAATAATTTTGATCCATTCATCTCATCCATCATCTCATCAATCCAGGGAATTGGCTACCAGTTATTTATGGTTTTTTAGTTCAGAGCCTCATAGTCTATGCACATTCTAAGTGTTTCATCCTTCTTCTTCACCAGAACCACCGAAGAACCAAAGATCCTGGAACTTGGTCTAATGAGACCCAAATCAAGGAGTTCTTTGATGGTATTCTCAATCTCATCCTTAAATTTCTTTGGATTCTTGTAGGGGTGTGTTTTTATAGGAAGTGTGCCAACTTCCAACACTATTTTGAGCTCAATGCCACGGTTCGATGACCTACCATGTGGGATTTTTTCAAAAACCTATGTATGCTTGTGTAACAACATTTTTATGTCTTTGGGATTGTAGGAAACATTGACAGAAGTTTCCTTAGTGGTTATTCATCACTTGGAATCCCATTCAATATCACCATGCCTTATAATAGATCTCATACTGTGCGCATTCACTAATTGCTTTGCATAGGTATTGACTCCTCTTTGTACTACCTATTTCCCTCCCGCATATTTGAATATCATATAGGGAACTTGATAGTCTATTGTGTGATTTCCAATGGAGCAAAACCATTGAAATCCCAAGACTACATTAGTATCAGCCACATCCATCACATAAAATCTATCACTCACCATGTAATTCCCTATAATTACTTGCAACTTGGGAATGCACCTGGAGAATTCAATAGAATGATTACCCTATATGATAACTGTGAAGCCTCCAAATTTTGTAGTGGGTAGCTTCCATCTTTCTACCATGCATGCATCTATGAAATTATGTGTGGCCCCTCCATCTACCAGAACATTGGTTCCTTTCCCTTCCACCACTCATTTGAATCATATTCAGTGAGTGTATAACCAAGGCACCCCCGACAACATTGCAATTTTTCTCATCTCAGAAGGAGGTTCTTAATCTGATGCTTCATATCATTCCTCTATATATATTGGTTGATCTCCCTCTTATTCTTCAGGGTCACTTTCAGAATATACTTAAATATAGTGTTCCTTTAACTTCTCACACTTACAAAACAAGGCCCAAGGTTCTTGATAGGAAAATAAAAGCTTGTTCCTTCTTACTTCATCCTAATCTTTGTAAGACTCATAATATTTATTTCCAGGGGAAGGAAATTTTATCATAAGAGGTATTTGATTCTGAAATTTATGAGGAATCAGAGTATTGGGAGGATGCTTTGTCCTTGGAATGGCATATTGCATATCTCTATTTCTTCTCATTGCTTCTTGTAAGGTTGAGGGTCGGTAATCGTTCACCAGCCCTTTTAAAGGTTTTGCTAATCCTTATGTGAACAAAAGGATCAACCTATCCTCTGCGATGTCAGTTACCATCGCAACTAATGTTTTGAATTGAAATACATATGCTTCAGGAGAACCAACTTGTTTGTCATGTCCCAATTCTGGAAACGAGATATCTAGATCTCTCCGGTCAAACATTTGTGCCAACCTTGTTGGAGCAGGGCCCCGCAGCTATAGGAAAAGCTACTATATTGGGACAAGAAATTCAAAAGGAAACAATACCTGACCGACCGAGAAGGGAGAGCTCAACCACTGCACTTAAGGCAGTGACGAAGACAGGAGAGCTCAGCTACCCTCATAAAGGAAAAGGAGCAACGGGATGAGGTATTGAAGACAAAGGACAGAAGGGGAGTGACCAAGGAAGCGGTGCCCATACCCACGTTCAGTGCCGAGAAGCGTAGAAGACTACAGAGAGATGCAGTATGACCAGTAAGCGGCAATCCGCAGTACAGATATGTCGACTGTCACAGTTAGGGTTTTTGGGTTACTATTGGGATAGGCCCACAGTGTTGTATCATGGTGAGACCTTCAGGCCACCTATTTAAGCATGTATTTTGTATTGTAAAAGGTTAGACAGTTGATCAGTTGGTTAGCCAGTTAGTCAGTAGCTAGTTGTTTAGCCCTCTGTATTGTAAGATATTGAGAAAGAGTCGAGCTCTGGTTTTGTATTCAGTTTGTAGTTATCTTACTGTAACCAGTAGCTGACTCCTTGAGCATGAATGTAACAATCCACAAGGATTCAGTGAGAGGGAGAGAGAGAGATGAATTATTGTAAGAAGAAAGCAATATAGGAAGAGAAGTGATCTGAGAGAAGGGCTCCCACTTGAGAATGCGGAGTTTCCTAGAAGATCTCGAGCTGTGTAATAGGTTGCAGCAGAACTATGTTTACTCTCTCAATATATAAGATAAAAACCAGTTCCTATGGACGTAGCTTCCTCCCTGGAAGTGAACCACGTAAAATCCATGTGTTGTGCAACTGTTTCATGTGATTGTGTTTGCTTATTGCTATCTGTTACCTGTTACATGAGCTTTGATTAACAGTTAATGAATGTATGTATGCTATCCTTCAGTTTACAGTAATGTATAAGGTTAAATGAGAGTTGGATGTCTAAAGTATTCTACATATGAGTTTATCAGTGCTTGATTTAGACCATAACAGTTACTGTGTTAAGTGATTCCCGTATATTTAGTTCAGCAATTTGAGCGCAATAGATGTTAAGCATAATAGACTGAAGAAGCTTAAGAGAAGTTGTTTAACACCCTTGTGAAGGTTAACTAAGCTATTACTAGAGAAAGAAAGCCATTGGACCTTGAGAGTTGGAGAGTCCTATTGAGTCTTACTATAGAAGCTATCGCAGCATAGAAAGGCGATATCGCACTGTCAGAGGAGCCACAGTGTGGGATATCATAGGTGAAGAGTCAAGTAGAAGAGAAAGTTTGTGCATCACCCTAGAATCCGCGATGCAATAAGAGTCAATCTCATAGTAGAGTCTTCTCGGAAGAGAGATACAGCGTTTATAGAGAGACTCAACTGGTTAACAAGTACAAGAGAAACCTAGGATGCTATAGAACCTGGTTGAGGACACCTGAGTCTTCAGCCAACCCATTCAGATCACTTTGGGTGAGACTTCAGGCTGTTCTACGGTCTATCGCCGAAAGGGCCAGTGAGCTAGGGGTTTTGTTGGTACATTACAGTAAACCCGGGTCTGCCCATAGTTAACCAACAAATGGTTCCGCTACCAGTTTTGAACAAATTGAAGAGCTAATGTTCTGTTGGCATCCTACTAAAGAAGAACTTAACCATTGGGTTGAGTCTAAGGAGAGATAATTTGCTAAAAAAGAAAACAAGAGTCCTAGACTGAGTACAGAGGACTGGTTGCAAAAATATATCTTCACAGACCTGCATGCCATATTTTTTGTAACCTATGCAAATGAGTTGTACGATTGGTTATCAAAGTTGACTGATAAGCACGTATTCAAAAAGAAAAAGAACATTGTTTGGGCACCGGATCTAATTCACACCATGAAGAGTGTTGATAATCCCATTTCACGGGTAGTGGACTTCTGGCTTACGAGTTTGCTAGAAGGTTTCATTACAGAGTTTGCAATTGATCAAAGAAAGAGTTTCAGCGAAGCGGAGAGGTACTTCTTCAAAGGATACTGCGGTAAGTACTTGAACTCTTTAAATTTGTTCCTTAAGATGTTATTACATGAAAAAGGAGTATTGGATATATTCTCAGATGAATAAATTAAGTAAGTGTAATGTCACAAGAGTTTGAGAGTGATTTTGAAGAAATTCGATGTACACATAGCAGTAAGAAATATAAAGTAGATTTCAGATCTTCCTTCTTTGAAGACAGTTCAGATAATACTAGAGAACAGAGTCAAAAATAGTAGAGAAAGAACAGTAGGGGGTATCCTTTACCACCCTTATACCCCACAGAAAACAACCGGGACTCAGAATAATCCCACAGGAACTTCATCTAGTAGTTCACACACAGTACATACTACAGTTACACCACCAAGTGGTAGTAACACAGCAAATCAGAATCCACCACGTAGAAACAGAATGGGGGATGACATGAAATAACCTACCTTTAAGGGTACAGGGGTAGAAGACCCAGAACAACATTGGTTCCTATGTGAAGCTATATGGACCATTAAACAGATCCAAGATGATAATACTAAACTTGTCCAGTTGGCCACTACACTTAGAGAAAGAGCTTTAACATGGTATATGAAGTATACATCAGCACAACCCAGGATGCTCGTACAGGTCAGGACCGCCATGATTAAGGAATTTAAGAAACCTAAGTCTGAGTCACAATGTATTACAGAAGTTAAAGACATCAAACAGTTACCCACATAGTCAGTATGGGATTTTGATCAGAAATTTAAAGCTCTTATAGACCAAGTTAGCTTTGAGTTTGTTCCAGAGCAGCATAAGGAATGGTTCATCGCAGCACTGATCCCTCACATCAGACTTCCACTAATGTAGCAAAAAATCCGTACACAGGATGAAGCATTGGAGATGGCAATGAAACTAGAGGCTTCACCTCTAGCTGATACTAGTACAGGTATGACAAACTTATAGAATCAGCTAGCCAATCTCACTTAACAGCTACATGAGATTAAGAAAGGAAAAGAGGTTGCACAATAATTATGGTGTACAAAGTGTAAAGGACATGGCCATACTAAAGATAACTGTCCAGTATTTGTTGAGTATCTAGCAAGTGGGGCTCCTAACCCCTTAGTACAGACTCAAGGGCCATGGTGTGAAATCTGTAGAACAAGAGGACATAGACCATAGGAATTCCCTTTACTTCAGAAGTATGTACAGACTCCTAAGAACTTATACTGTAAATTCTGTAAGTCAGTAGGACATCATGAAAATAATTGCAGAGCTTATGATCTCATGATAGAGAGAAAACATGACTTCTACAGAGTCCAATCAGAGACATCAGGTCCAGCAGCAAGACTACAGCATGAACCAGCTCATGATGACCGTGGCGGAGGATTCAGAGGACGAGGCCGTGGTGGAGGCTTTGGCCATGGCCGTGGACCAATTATTTGTTACAATTGTGGAGCCATAGGACATTATGCTAGGGATTGTCAGAACGCTACTACAACATGTAAATATTGCAAGTCCTATGAGCATACTATAGAAGAATGTCGTATCTTGATAGCCAATATTAGGGACCTGAAGCTAGCATTAAACCAAAATATTCAGCTTATTGCTGCTGAGTAGAAAGAACCAAAACCAAGAGTCAATATTGTGACTCGCAGCGATGCTTCTACTAGTAGGACATTACAGGATACCGAAAAGAATATAGGTCTGGAGTGGGTGCGTAAAGCCACTAATAAATCAACACCACTTGACCTACAGAAGAACAAAGAAATGTTTCAGCAAGCTAAAACTTTCTTTGCTGAACCTATACCATCAGGATCGCAAGTATTGCCTTGTAGGGGTGTACTGCAGCAACAACATTGTGGCATTAGTCCTATACAGATATCGCAGGCTACCACATCAGGAAGGTGCGAAGAAGATGAGTTGACAGGAAGTGTCCAATCCTTCCTGTGGAGCTGCTTGAAACTCATACGAAATGAGAAAGCTATCAGAGAGCTTTAGCGCATCATAGACCAGTATCAGCAGCCTTCTTCCATGAGCAGTATGCATTGTGCTATTCATAATATTATGGGCCATACAAGAACAAGAAGAGAAATGAAACTCACAGTGCAAATTGGAGAATTTGAAATGGATGAGGTAATCGTAGATTTAGGATCAGAGGTAAATGTTCTGACTAAGCAGACATGGGAACAGATGGGTATCCCTAAGTTATCCAGATCACCTATCCATATACGACTAGCCAATCAGTAGAGGGTATCGCCACTAGGTCGATTACCGCAAGTACCAGTTGATATTGATGGAGTTTGCAGCTTTGCAGACTTTGAAGTCATAGAAATCATTGGCGATAACACACTGTATCCAACTTTACTAGGTATTTATTGGGCAATTGATAACATGGTTGTTATCAATTTAAAGAAAAGACAAATGACCTTTGAGGATAATCAGATTCGAGTCATCGCACTGTTGGATCCTTTTCAGGGTCCTCATTACATTGAACCTATCAGAGAAGAGGAAGAGGTGTGTAATATGGAAAGCCTCTATCATATGACTGCTAACCAGAGTGATTATATCAACCCCACCATAGAAGGAAACATTAGTTGGTGATGCGACAGCTCATGTGCATTAGATTCAGATGTTGGCTTAGAAAATTGGCAGAATAGACTTTACGAAGTCTTAGCTCGTAGATGTGCATTTATGACTAAGTCACTGCGATGGATTGGCGCAGAGGTTAAGGATATTCCTTCCTTTCATGGCTTAGCGAATGTTAATGACTTTTTACAATAGTTTGAGCAAGAAATTCCTCATGAGCAGAGGATAGCAGCTATTGACCTTGCAGTCAAAGCCACACCTGCAAGATGGTGGCATGCACATAAAGAACATATCGCATCATGGGATGATTTTAAGATACTGATGGCGATCAGATTCTCTAACAACAAGGAGCCTTTACAGCATAAATATACAGGAGAAAGTGACCCTAGGTCACATATTAAGATTTGTGAACAGAGTTGGTTGGACATTCCAGAGGATGAATGGGTTCACCTATTCATTCACACTTTAGACACAGTCCCAAGGAACTAGTACACTATGACAGAGTTACGTAGAGGAGCTATTACATGGCAAGTTATGATAGACATCTTTCTACTCAGTTTCACTTTTGCATCTGAGTATCCAAGCATTGATCAGGCTCTAGATATTATAAAGACTAAGATATTTGATGACTGTACCCTACCAGTATATGCTCAGCCTGATTGGGCCATTCAGTTAGAACATGCGCTAGAGTGTTACAACTTCATAGAAGATTCTGGTGATGAGGATGAGAATCCTCGTAGTATCAACATTCCAGAGTTTGAAGGGACTCATGAAGTTGATGGACCAAAGCTAGAGATTCCAACTATTATAGAGCCTATTAAGATTAAAAAGATCAATATTGGCACAAAAACAGAACCAAAGTTTTCCTCTATTGGAGACTATTGGGATGATGAAACAGTAGGACACATTGCAGATCTGTTACATGACTATCAGGACTTATTTCCCACTAAGTTCACAGAGATTAAAGGAATAGTAGGAGATTTGGGAGTCATGCGGATACCTTTGAAAGAGGATGCTAGGCCAGTTAAGCAGCGTCCATATAGATTAAATCCTCATTATAAAGAAAAAGTTAAAGATGAGATTGATAAGATGCTAGCAGCAGGCATTATTGAACCAGTAGAAGAAAGTGAATGGGTTAGTCCCATGGTTGTGCAGGAAAAGAAAACTAAAGGAGAAATCAGGATTTGTGTCGATTTGCACAAACTCAACAACACATCACTTCATGACCCATTTTCGACACCTTTCACTGATGAATTTTTAGACAATGTGGGCAGACAGGAGATCTACTCATTCACTGATGGATTTTCGGGCTATCACCAGATAAGAATCCATCCAGAGGATCGACATAAGACCACCTTTGTGATAGAATGGGGCTCATTCTAGTATACGGTAATGCCCTTTGGTCTTAAAAATGCACCAACTATCTTTTCTAGAGTAGTAGTTGCTGTATTTAAGGAATACATCCATAAATTCTTAGAAGTCTATTTTGATGATTAGACTGTATTTGGATTAATCGAAAAACATAAAGGAGATTTAAGGCTCATGTTAGAGAAATGTAGGCAATATCAGATTTCTCTTAACTTGAAGAAATGTATATTCTATGCACCATTTGGTATTTTGTTGGGTCATATTGTTTGCAGAAAAGGCTTGATGGTAGATCCTACAAAGATTGCCATCATTGCAAATATTCCAGCACCCAACTCAGTCAAGCAATTGAGAATAGTGCTTGGTCATACTAGGTACTATAGAAAATTCATCAAAGGCTATGCAAAGATCACAGGACCTATGGAAAAGATGTTAAAGAAAGACATGAAATTCCTATGGAATTAGGAATGCCAGCAAAGTTTAGACACCCTTAAAGAGAAGATGGTCACCGCACCCATCTTATTTCCAGATTGGGACAAGCCATTTCATGTATATGTGGATGAATCTGGCATTGCACTGGGGATTGTCTTAACACAGCCAGGAGAAGGGGGTATCAATCACCCTATCGCGTACTCCAGCAAAAAGTTATCTATGGAAGAAAAGAACTACACCACTACAGAAAGAGAAGGATTAGCTATGGTGTATGCTCTACAGAAGTTTAGGCACTATCTGTTGGGTGCCCCATTCAAAATGTTCACTGACCATTCTGCTTTAAAGTATTTGGTCAATAAACCAGTATTAGGAGGAAGGATCTGCAGATGGTTACTCTTATTTTAGGAGTATGATTTTGAAATTATTGTAAAACAAGGAAAATTAAATTTCAGACCTGATCATCTATCATGAATAGACTCAGCAGAAGAACCAAATAATTTAGAGGATAATTTGCCAGATGCACAACTGTTTTCTATCTAGATCGTAGATGAGTATTACAAAGATATTATCCACTTTCTCACTACAGGGTGGGCACCAGTTGAGTTTACTAAGTAGCAGAAGAAACAGTTAGTCATGAAAGCAGCAGATTTCATTTTGATCACGGGACATTTATATAAGTTAGGTCCAGATGAAGTCCTGCGCAGATGCGTGATGCCGCACGAGAAAGAGGCCATTATCAGAGAAGCACATTCAGGTACTGTAGGAGGTCATTTCATAGGAAAGCTGACTGCGCAGAAAATTCTAGCTACAGGATTATGGTGGCCTATGTTGCACAAAGACACTAAGGAGTTTTGCAGATGCTGCGATATCTGCCAGAGGGTAGGAAAACCTTTGCGGAGAGATGAAATTCCGTTGTGACCACATATTATGATGCGGGCATTTGACAAGTGGGCTATAGATTTTGTGGGTCCTATCAACCCACCAGGAAAATGATCTGGTGCGAGATACATCATCACAGGAACAAAATACCTCACCAGATGGGTAGAGGCCAAAGCAGTAAGGAATTGTGATGCTGCTATAGCTGTACAGTTCATTTTTGAAAACATCATTAGTAGATTTGGATGTCCAGCAATTTTGATGAGTGATCAAGGCACACATTTTTTGAATCGCACTATTGAGGCCTTGACGGAGGAATTTCAGATACAACACCATAAGAGCACTCCCTACCACCCACAAGCTAATGGTACGGTGGAGGATTTTAACAAGATTCTAGAAAATGCTCTTACTAAGATCTGTAACAGCCAAAGAAATGATTGGGACCTCAGGGTTAATGCTATATTATGGGCTTATAGAACTACATGCAAGAAAATTACAGGACACACACCTTTCAGCTTGGTGTATGGACAAGAGGCTATTATGCCCATGGAATATATTATTCCCAGTTTAGGAATTGCTCAAATTACCAAGATGGCTGATGCAGATACGATGAACGACAGATTAGTGTAGCTGCTTGCCTTAGAAGAAGATAGATTCATTGCAGGATTTCATCAAAAAGTACAAAAGGCAAGAGAAAAAGCTTGGCATGACAGGCACATCAAGAGCAAGATTTTTAAGATAGGAGACCTAGTGCTCCTTTATGACAGCAAGTTTGTTAAGTTTCCAGGGAAGTTCAAGACACATGGTTGGGGCCATATTAGATTCAGCAAGTTACAGCAGGAGGTGTCGTTCAGCTCAGAAAACTGAATGGGGAGCTTGTTCCTACTTTGATTAATGGCAGCAGGCTTAAGCTTTATAGTGACAGCCACCCCACCTCCCAATCCTAATGTAGGGAACTAGCCATGCAGATGTCCAGTGTAGTTGAAAGGAGACATCGCACCTATAACTAGTCTACACTCAAAAAAAATAAAAAAAAATAAATGAAACTTTTTGGTTAAGGACGATGCGGTGTGACATCGTAGCGATGTGATGTTCCCCGTGCCACATAGATGATTTAAGGGATAGAGGGCCAGTCACGTTTGCTTCTTCCAAGGATTTAATCCAGACACGACAGTTATCTGTTTCCCTAGATTTGGAAATAGTACAGTGATTTTCCCAGATTTGGTAAATCTTGGTCGAGACCGACGCCTGTGCACAATTTTCAAAGAAAATTTGATCGGATTGTCAGCAATTAATGAGGATCGAAACGATGAGTGTTGTCTTGTCCATGCAATAAATGCTGCTGACGGGTCCAACCTAAGTGACCGTTGCTTGAGAGATTATTTCCTTCGTTATAAGTACATAGATCATTCACACAGAAGGGTTACTTTTGCGATTTTTGAGAGTTAGAGAGCAGTTTGTAAGAGTCTTTCCTGAGCATAGATACTTCAGTTACAGAGTGCTAGTTTCCCCAATTTTGCAGCCATTGCCAGTCCAGAGTATTGCACCAGGTAGTGTATGTCCGAGAAGGAACCTTTAGAAGAATTTTTGAGACAATTTCGGCGTGGTGGCCTCGAGTCTACTATGACAATGCCACCCAGGGTTGTGAAATTAGGTGCACCATAGGTCAGACAGAGGCCAAGGATGAGGAGTCAATCTTAGATAGTAGAAGAGTCCATCCCAGAGCAGAGAAGAAGAAAGACGAGAAGATCACTCAAGATAAGAAAACAGAGAAGAAGAAAAGTGAGACTAAGAAAGGGAAGGGCTCCCAGCTATGTGCGTGGAGTTTCCCAAAAGATCTCATGGAAAGAAAAAAGGACCAAGAAACATGCATCCTAGACTCAGAAAAACAAAAGGAAACGGGAAAGGAATGAAGTAGAGATGTTGAAAATGAGAGAGATACAAAAAATGTCAAAGAAGGTAGTTACATTAAAGCTGGAAAATGACACGTCTCCTCATGGAAGTTTTACCAATGTGCATATATCCATGTAAAGTAAAATTATTGGAATGAAGATCAACTTAGATGTATGCTGAAAGACATCTACTTTCCATATATTTAGAATGACGATGGCTTTGATGAATCTGTTCGGACAAGCGCTCCAGTAGAATTTGAGGTGAATGGTACAAAACTGAACGAGGTAGCAAGAGGTGAGATGATTCAACAAAGTTTTCAGCCTATAAATGGTCGGCCATTTATTCCAGATCTTACTTAAGGAAAGCGTTGATACTATTTTAGAGAAAGCGTCACAAGAATGTGTCGAAGCTATGGACAAAGAAGTCGCAGGACTTAGAGAAATATTTGCAAGGACTTCGTAGGAAGCCAAGGAGAAGCTACAGCAAGAGAATCCAGCTGTTAGTGGCTTAGGGACGAGCCACAAGTAAGTGTTAGGGGGCTGTTGGAGAAGGGCCCTGCAGCTATAGGAAAATCTGCTATATCGGGACAAGAAAGTCAAAAGGAAACAGTACTTGAGCGGCCGAAAAGGGAGAGCTCAACCACTGCACTTAAGGCAGTGGAAAAGACAGGAGGGCTCAGCTACCCTCATAAAGGAAAAGGAGCAATGGGATGAGGTATTGAAGACAAAGGACATAAGCGGAGTGACTGAGGAAGCGGCGCCCATACCCACGATCAGCGCCGGGAAGCGTGGAAGACTGCAGAGAGATGCAGTATGACCAGTAAGTGGCAGTCCACAGTACAGATACGTCGACTGTCATAGTTAGGGTTTTTGGGTTACTGTTGGGATAGGCCCACAGTGTTGTATCAGGGTGAGACCTTCAGGCCACCTATTTAAGCATGTATTTTGTATTGTAAAAGGTTAGACAGTTGATCAGTTGGTTAGCCATTTAGTCAGTAGCTAGTTGTTTAGCCATCTGTATTGTAAGATATTGAGAAAGAGTCGAGATATGGTTCTATATTTAGTCTTTAGTTATCTTACTGTAACCCATAGTCGAATCCTTGAGCATGAATGTAACAATCCACAGGGATTGAGTGAGAAAGAGAGAGAGAGAGAGAGAGAGAGAGAGGAATTATTGTAAGAAGAAAGCAATATAGGAAGAGAAGAAATCTAAGAGAAGAACTGCCAACTGAGAATGCGGAGTTTCCCAGAAGATCTCGAGCTGCATAATAGGTTGCAGCAGAACTGTGTTTACTCTCTCAAGATATAAGATAAAACCAGTTCCTGTGGATGTAGCTTCCTCCCTGGAAGTGAACCACATAAAATCCGTGTGTTGTGTGACTGTTTCATGTGATTGTGTTTTCTTATTGCTATCTGTTACCTGTTACATGAGCTTTGATTAACAATTAATGAATGTATGTATGCTATCCTTCAATTTACAGTAGTGTAGAAGGTTAAATGCGAGTTGGATGTGTTAAGTATTCTGCATATGAGTTTATCAGTGCTTGATTCAGACCATAACAGTTACTGTGTTATGTGATTCCTGTATATTTAGTTCAGCAAGTTGAGCGCAATAGATGTTAAGCATAATAGATTGAAGAAGCTTAAGAGAAGTTGTTTAACACCATTGTGAAGGTTAACTGAGCTATTACTAGAGAAAGAAATCCATTGGACCTTGAGAGTTGGAGATTCCTATTGAGTCTTACTATAGAAGCTATCGCAGCACAGAAAGGCGGTATCGCACTGTTGGAGGAGCCGTAGTGTGGGATATCGTAGGTGAAGAGTCAAGTAGAAGAGAAAGTTTGTGCATCACCCTAGAAGTTGCGATGCGATAAGAGTCAGTCTCATAGCAAAGTCTGCTTGGAAGAGAGATACATCGTTTATAGAGAGACTCAACTGGTTAACCAGTACAAGAGAAACCTAGGATGCTACAGAACTTGGTTGAGGACACCTGAGTCTTCAACCAACTCATTCAGATCACTTCGGGTGAGACTTCAGGCCATTCTGTGGTCTGTCGCTGAAAGGGCCAGTGAGCTAGGGGTTTTGTTGGTACATTACAGTAAACTTGGGTCTGCCCATAATTAACCAACAAACCTCTAGGTGAATTTGTAATAATTATCTACTTGATCATGGTCCAAAGTTTTCATGCCATGAAACTGCTAGTCATTGGACTCCCCATCAAGATGCAGAGCTTCCCTATTAATTGAATCCCTCTCAACCATAGGATTCAATCATTAGAGAAAATTTGGGGTCTAAAATCGGCCTTATAAGAAAACATGACAACAATAAATTTTGTGAGTTGGAATTCAAGAACCAATAGAATTTCAATAAAATGAGTCAACCATAATGGTTGAATTGCATATTTGTCATAAAAGAAAACTACTTTTTTTCTTCATATTTTTGACATATCTCCCTATGTTTTACTCAAATTTTAGGCAGTAGAGCTCGTTGGATGCAAAATTTAATTCTGCATCCAACGAGTACTCACACTGCATACTTTTGATGTACCCTGCTACCCCAAAAATAAGAAATACTTGAAAAAAATGTGATAATGACATCATCATCACGTTTTTTCAAGTATTTCTTATTTTTGGGGTAACCATGTCCATCAAATGTATGCAATGTGGGTACTTGTTGGATGTAGAATTAAATTTTGCATCCAACGAGCTCTACCACCTAAAATTTGAGTAAAAACACAGGGAGATATCTCGAAAATATGAACAAAAAAATAGTTTTTTTCATTCTTCCTCAAAAATTAATAACTATTATTTTATTATTTTAACTATTATTTTATCATTTTCCTTAGGAGGCCCCATTTTAGACCTCAAATTTCCTCTAATGTGGAAGTGTCCAATTTCTGAATCCAAGAGTTTACTGTGCATTTAAAAGTTCCATCAAAGTAAGGTAAGGTGATCTTGCCAATGCAATGTATCAGATCAAAATTATCATTTGGAAGCATTTGAAATCCTCAAGGCTTCCCTCTATATTGATCTTCACAAAATTATTTGAAAGGGGCTGCCCTTTTTCACTCCTCACTCAATGTCTGATAGAAAAAATACTTCTCTTCCCATGAAGCAAATGATTCAGTTTGCACTTCATGGTATTCTTTTGGATCCTCCATGAAATTGGGTATGGTATATCAGGGAAGCAAATTAGGTTCATATTTGAACTCATAACGCCTATTATGAGGCCTTGTCTTGGAGAATATAAATCCACCCATGATCTTCCTCTCTTCATGACAAGAGCCAATACTATTCCCTTCATACTTCCCACCTAGCGGCTTGGATAGGAACTATCTGGTATCTTGTCTGGAATGAATGATATTATTTGAAATATCTTGCATCCCTTTCATCATACTCTAAAAAAATTCTGAACTCTTCCTTCTCATCCATCTCCCTGTGGAATCTCCCTTCCCCAGAGTCAACTTCCTCTTCTTTAGAGTTCTTCCTTCTAGGATGTGATTTGAATTTTGGACTCATTAATCATTATCAATAGAAGGTATGCAAGAAAATTATATCATACCAATTTTATATCCTTGATCTAAATCATATCTGAAATATTAACTCTTACTGTTAATATTATCAAAAGTGGAATAAAATTTTACAATATGATTAAGCACTTTCTTCCACAAGGAAAAACATAGGAAATAAAGACATAAAATGAGAGTCGAAGAGGATTAGTGGGAGAAACAAAAAGAAAGTTTTGGAGACTGAAATTTCAGATCCCTAAGAACATGTATGTTGGTCCCTTTTCGGTTTTGAGCATCACCTAGGATGAAGTCTACTACCAGGATTCTAAGTGTCCCAACCGGTGCAAACTGAGATTTGAACAATCAATTCCAATAAAAAAAGGATAAGGAAGGATTGGGTGAGTTATTAGTATTTGTTTAGGAATAAAATATCCATTTAATCAGGTTTATAATAGTTATGGACAGTTTGGAAGAGTTTGGGGGTGTTTGGGAAAAACTAGCCGAATTTGGCCTAGAGATTTCCTACATAAACGAGGACTATTAAACACTACAAAAAATCAAATAATTATGTTTATGTGAGCTGTTTTGTGTTTTGGGGTGATTTTATGACTTACTTAAACTTACAAAATTAAATTTGGACACACAAAACACTCATGGCACCATGAACAGTAAAACTAGTTAAAAAGCATAGGTAAGCAAACAAGGTGAATTTTACTTCTGTGATTTATCAGATCTGCAAATAATTATTCTCAAAGGTTTAACAATCCCTATTGAACAAAATCAAACTTATATATCAGTATTTTTTCAATGGAATCATTTTTATAGTAAGAAAACTTACAAAAATATCATTAAATGAGCATTGGAATGCCTTTCTCACTAAAAATTTGGCATTACGACCTTATTGAGAAAACCTATTACTATATATCAGAGATTAGAACGATGAGAAGAATATTATAATATCATAAAGAGTTTTAAGGATCTGATCTCCCTCAATGGTTCCCAATACTGAATATTGGAGGCTTGAGACCAACACCCAACACCAATCTCACATTCCTGAGAAAATAAGTGAAGTCTCCTTCACTGGAGCTCGATTTCCAAGGCTAAATGGCTGATATATGAGATTTATATTTGTATTTACTTAATTCTCCTTGTATCCCTTTGCATGAACTTAATAATAGAAGGGAATATAGAATATACTAGGAAATCTTGGTGTGCATCACCCAAGGTAGCTGAGGCACATCACTCAGAAAATAAGCTATGCTTCAGTCAACACCAAAAAAATAATCATAAAATTTTTTTCAAAGGAGTTGGAAGCATTCTTTTATAAAATAAGTGACTTTTTGAGCAAGCCATCCACTTGTTTAGCAAGCCATCCACTTGTTGATCAAGTTACCCACTTGAAAACCTTAACCTTAAGCCATGAGTGTGCCTTCCTTGAGGAGATTAGAAAGTTTGTGCTTAAGGTAATGTTTCCCTTCTTTCCATCCTTGAATAAAATTTTCTTGCTTTATGACCGACTGCTTTTTCTGCACTTTCCTTATTTTAAAACTGTCTTGTGTTTCCCTGCTTTTGATAGTTGTGATTTTTTTATGACATATTTCCTTTTCCTGGTTTTGTATTGTTTCCATTTTTATCCTAGGAAATATGGATTTCCTAATGTGCCCTCCTTTCTTCTAGAACATTGACAACTCATTTAATAATTAATTAATTACATACAAATAACCATAATTAGGAATTTCATATACCTCCACAATATTAATTAATCAAAATTCCCTAGGAAGAATTCATTGAATTCATTTTTAAACCCCCACACATTGACAAAGTCAACACTTTTAATGTACTTTAAGGAAGGAACATGACATAGGGAAAATTCCACCAAAAAGAAAAAGGTCTCCTAATTTCAAAAGTCACTTGTGGTAAGAGGAACATACCAACATGGTTTGAAAACCTAAAACCTAAATGTTTCTCCTATTTAAGAATTATGAATGTCCTCATTTCAACCAATCCCAACTCAAGCATTGCTACTCTGCCGAAATTCTCTTTGAAACTTGAATCCCATTTCCTATTCATGTTTCACCCTTGATTAAGTTTCAACATCATTGTTACATATATTTTTAAGAAACCAAGCTAATTGGAGTCTAGGAGAGCACCACTTCATAGTGCTCTAAGGAACCTTATGTTTCAAGGTACTCATTATTCCATGTACAACTTATTCATTTTAATAAAATGAAATGATTTCAGATTGTTGGATTCATTATCCAACCCACACATCATTATTTGTCCTAATTGACCTAATTCACCACTTATCCTAAGTTATTGGCTCAAATGTGTGACTGCATCATCAACTAGATCATCCTCCTTCAATCGAGGAGAAAATATTGGTTGATATGCATGAACTAAGCACCCGGAATCAATTAAATGATGGTTATTACACTTACTTTCAGTTAAACTGCAGCTATGAAGGCACCTCCATCATTAATTTTCCTAGTTTTGGTAATTTCTAGTTAACTAGAGTGACTTAAGGTGCCTCCAACAACTTTTGGTGACTCAGTTCAGTTCAGTTTACTTCATCTCACCTAATTGAAGTCACGAATGCACCCTCACCTACTGATTGACATGCAGTTGAGTTCTATTCAGGTAGACTTTATCTTAACTACCTCTGATTGAGTTGTGATTAGTGGTTAATTGATGTGTCTGTTGTGGTTAAATGATAGCTAAGCCACTCTCATGTATGCAATTCAATTGACCTGCTTGGAATTCTAATTGTGTGGCTATTCATGACAGTGTAACACATCGTATCACTTCTTTTTACTAATGACAACAATTTTACAGCAGCAACTCCTAATTGTAGTGTTTTCATGTCATTTATCTGTGTAATTGATCCTTGAATATTCTGTAAGTTGTTCCTTGGTCCTCATATTATTGTGATTCACTTTTTATATGGTATCATAGCCATGGATGGACAAGGCTCTTCTTCTTCAACAGATTCCTTGATGAATCTATGATGTAATTTGAGGAAAAATGTCAAAACTTCCATCTATGCACTAGAAGCGGAGAGTTTACCACATAATTCATGGGCAAAAAAATTGTTGATCAATCTTGCTTGATTAACTAATTTGGGTGTGAAGAAAACTCCAAAAGTGCAGGTTGTTTGACCTTACTTTGTATTTTTTGTGTGATTTGCAGGGTTTTCAAATTCTTTTACTGCATTCGCTACAGTAGCATCATGGCCTCTTCTATGAATCTATTCTCTCCTTTCAACTACCATTAGTGGAAGGAGGACATGGAGATTCAGCTGTGCTCCAAAGAGCTCTACAGAGTCACAATGGACATGAAGGTAGAGCCGAAACATGTTGTTGACAAAGAAAAATACTGGAATAAGCTTGTTGAAGCATATGGATTTCTATTCCCTTCAATTTCTAAAGATATTCTCTTCCACGTCATTGCATTGAAGACTCCCAAGGAGATTTGGAATCAAATTTCTACTCTATTTGATAAGCAAGATGAATCGAGGATCTATCAGCTAGAGAATGAGCTGATTTTTCTAAAACCCAGGAAACTTCAAAACCATGAATGATTTCCTCACCAATTTCAAGCACCTGGTACTCCAGTTAAAGCAATGTAAGTTTGAGAAGGATTATGATCAACTCATCCTTTCCATCCTTTCGAAACTTGTCCTAGATTACTTAGTTTTTGTTTCCACCTTTCATACCGGGAAGCTCACAATCCTGAATTGGAAGATGTCGACCCTCAATGCATTCATTGAGTCTCTCACCAATGAGCATGACAAGATTGTCCAAATGGGAATAATAATAAATTTCAAGAACCAATCCTTGTTTGTTGGAGGACCCAAAGCTACAAATGGAAAGGGGAAGAAAAATAATCAAAATATTAAGTTTGATGCTCCTAAGCCAAAGGAGAAACAACAGCAACTAGATGAGCCCTTAGGCTCAAGAAAGAACAAGCACAAAGATGAATAAGGAAAATAAAAGATCAAATGTTACTATTGCGGAATGGGATTTCTCCCTGAAAGCTCCTGCATGAAGAAACAAATTGATGCCATGACTCTTCTCCTTGAGAAGAATAACATCAATTTTCATGAAGGTTCAAGGAAGACAGAAAATCATGATCAGAACACATAGCGCGAAAGAGGACATGCCCTCATGGAAAATGTTTCAAATCCTAGAGCTCTACTCCTTGAATATGGTTCTTTGTACCATATGGTGGCAAGTAAAGAATCCTTTTCATCCCTGGAATTCAACAGCATCATTCCCATCCACATGGGAGTTGATTATCAAATCATTTCAAAGGGAAAAGGTACTGTAAAACTTGAACATGGAAGATTCCATGATTTTCTATATGTGCCCTTCTTGAATTCAAATATATTGAGTGGATATCAAATGAAACAAAAAGGTTTTTCCAAAATATTAAATTTCATCCCAAATGATGTTGATATCTGAGAAATTGCATCCGTAAAACTCATTGCTAAGACCTATGAGTTCTCCAAGTTTAATCCTGATACAAATCCTACCTCCGTTCTAACTCATGGGAATGAGGTTAGTCAGCTCTGGCATGAAAGGTTTGGAAATATGAAATTCAAATAATTTCAGCAAATTCAAAATAATTCCATGGTAGAAGGCCTCCCTACCATCAAAACCTCTAGTGGAATTTGCAAAGGTTGCATTGTCCGCAAACACCCTAAGCACAAATTTGATTGAGGAAAGGAAAGCTGAGATACATGTATTTTGGGGCTGATCCACTTTGATATCAGCGATCCTATACCTACAACCTCCCTGAATGGTTCAAGGTATGTTCTCACTTTCATCGATGACCTATCGAGATACACATGGGTCTATTTTCTCAAGAAAAAATATGAATTTCTTGAAAAGTTCATTGATTTTAAGGCTTCTATTGAGAATGCTTATGGGAGAAAAATAAAGGCTCTCATATCTGATAATGGAGGAAAATACATTGAATCTGAGGTGCTGTAAATTTTTTCTAAATATGGAATCCATATACAACACTCCATTCCCTTCACACCCCAATAGAATGGTGTAGCGGAAAGGAAGAACTGGACCCTAAAAGAGATGACCATCTGCATGCTTGAATATAAATATTTGGTTGCAAATACTTGGTATGAAGAGATGAATGTTTCTTACTACATTCATAACATGGTCCCTCATTCATTTGTGAAAGGAAAAACACCTTTCGAATCATACTTTGGTCACAAACTGGATGTGTCCAATTTCGTAGCTTTTGGGTCCATTGCTTGGGCTCGAATTCCACTTGACAAGAGGAAGTCTTTGCAACCACAGAGTATTGAGTATATGTTCATTGGGTATCCATAGGATTCAAAGGGATACAAATATTGAATATCAGAACCAAAAATATATTCATAGAGAGAAGTGTCCGCTTCCAAGAACCTCTCCAAGATGTGGAACTAGTTGAGGAAGAAACTGTTAAAATTTCCTCTTGTTATGTTGATGAAGATGGAAGTGTGGGCTCTAATATTTCATATATGATGTCTGATATCAGTGATAATAATATATCATGTTCTGAATCATATCCTAATGTTCCCACTCATCTCACAAAATGGGCCGAAAAGACTCTCTCTTCTATTAGGTTAGATGTTGGAAATCCTGTTGATCCAAAGAGAACCTAAACATATTTTCAAAGAGCAGGTATTTATATTTCCTTAAATGATTCTTTGTTGTTTTATACCTGATATATTATGATAGGATCTGATCCTAATTTATATTATAATTCTCGGAATGATCCTAGATGCCAATATGCAATGGATGAACATTTCAACTCTCTCCGAAAAATGCAACTTGGGAGCTAGTTTCCCTTCCACTTGGGAAGAAACATGTTCAATGAAAGTGGGTATATCGGAAAAAGGTTTCTGCATATGGATAAACCTGAAATTATAAATCATGTCTGGTTGAAAATGGATTATCCCAAGTCCAAGGAGTGGACTACCATGAGACCTTTGCACTGGTGGCAAAAATGGATTCCATAAGGCTAGTTTGGGCCATTGCTGCATCCAAGCACTAGGAGGTGCATCATATTGATGTCAAAATTGATTTTATTCATGGATACATGAAATAATAGATATACATGAAGAACCTAGAAGGATACACATCATATCCATCATTGCTTTATAAGTTGCAGAAATATTTACATGGCTTAAAACATCGTGGATTCATTTCCACTCTCACAGAACTTTGAAAGATGTAAGTCTGATCCAAATGTGTACTTGCAGAAATATGAAGATAGTTTTATGATAATATTTCTGTATGTTGGTTATATTTTAATCATGAGAAGGAAAACTTGCTTCGATTTCCTTCATAAAAACTGCTTTACATGATGCTTTTGAGATGAGGGATCTAGGCTTGGTGAGGTAGTTTCTTGGGCTAGAGATAACTCAAGATTTTGATGGGATTATGGTGACACAATACAAATATGTTTAATACCTATTAATTAAGTTTAATATGGATAATTTTAAGGCTGCAACATTTCCCTTCCTCTCAGGAATCAGTCTTGAAGAGGGAAAAATAACTCCATGGGTGGATTCTACTCTTTATCGTGAGTTGATCGGAAGCCTTCTTTACTTGAATTATTCAAGGCCTGACATTTGTTATTCCATGAATGTTGTATCAAGGTATATGCAGAAGCCTCATGAGATTCATTATAGGACAACCAAGAGGATTATATAGTATGTGCATGATACTATATCCTATGGCATTCACTATGTTGCTAATTCCAAACTAGACTTCGTAGGATTTACAGATTATGATTGGGGGGGAGATTCTATAGATCGGAAGTCCACTTACGGCTATTTTTTTATGTTTGGTGGTGGGCCTATTTTTTATTCAAGAAAAATGCAGGCTGCCATTTCCCTTTCTTCAGTAGAGACAGATTATAGGGGAGCGGTCAATGCATGCATCTAGGCAGTTTGGCTGCAAGGTATTTTGTCCGAGTTTGATATTGTTAGTTCTTCGTATGCTCTTATTTTTTGTGAAAACCAAAGTGACATCAAGATCTCAAAAAATCCAGTTCATATATAGAGAATCAAACACATTGAGATCCATATGCACTACATCAAATAACTAGTGCATGACAAAATAGTTGTTCTGCAATACTGTCCCACTTGTGAGTAGATTGTAGACATTTTCACCAAGATATTTACTAAGAAAAATATCTCTTACCTCCATTCACTGTTGGGGGTGAGTTCATCAGGGTGAAGTTAGTTGATTCCTTAGTGTTCAGTTTGAGTGGGGTTTTGTTCCCACGGGGTTTTCATATTTTCCTCGCTTAGATTTTTTGAGCATTTTAGAGTTACCTTTTGTAAAGGGCGACCTATGGCCTTTGTTTCCAGGGCCCTATATGTTTTTTACTTCTCCACATGAGTATAGATTAAGAGGGGTTGTTGGATTCATTATCCAACCCACACATCATAATTTTTCCTAATTTTCCTAATTTACCACTTATCCTAAGTTATTGGCTTGAATATGTGATTGGAGCATCAACTGGATCATCCTCCTTCAATCAGGGAGGCTAACTGTGTCTTCTACTTCAATAGAGGAGACTAACTGAGCTTCCTCCTTCAATCAAGGATAAAATATGGGTTGATATTCATGACCTAAGCACCACAAATCAGTTAACTGATGGTTATTCCACCTACTTTCAGTTAAACTGTAGCTGTGAAGGTGCCTCCATCATCATTTTTCCTATTTTTGGTAATTTCCAGTTAACTGGAGTGATTTAAGGAACCTCCAACAAATTTTGGTGACTCGGTTCAGTTTAGTCCACTTCATCTCACCTAACCGAATTCAAATATGCTCCCTCGCCTACTTATTGACATGTAGTTGAGTTCCATTCAGTTAGACTCAGTCTTAACTACCTCCGATTTAGTTAGATTCAATTATGGTTGTGATTAGTGGTTAATTCATGTGTATATTGTGGCTAACTGAGAGCTAATCCACTCTCATGTATGCAATTCGAATGACCTCCTTGGAATTCGAATTGACTGGCTATTCATGCCAGTGTAACACATTGTATCACTGCTTTTGATTAATGATAACAATTTTACAGCTGCAACTCCGAATTGCAATGTTTTCATGTCATTTTTCTTTGTAAGTGATCCTTGAATATTTTGTAAGTTGTTCCTTGGTTCTAAGATTAACGTGACTTAATTTTAATACAGAGTAGGATTCAATTTTTACAATTTCCTATTACATTTGATTGCTTATTTTTACATTCTACTATTTATTATTACCATTTACATTTGTAGTTTGTTGTTTACTATCACCAATTGAATTTATGCCTCACTTTTACCATTTACATGCATATTTATATTTTATTTTTACAATTTACATGCATGCAAGAATTTTCTTTCTATTTCATGTTATTTAGTTTTTGGAGTTAATGTCTCCCTACATACATATTTAGAATTTTTTTATAGTATATTTTACTATTTACTATTACAATTTACATTTACAGTTTGTTGTTTACTGTCACCACTTGAATGTCTGACTCACTATTTATTGTTTACAATTTACATGCATATTTACATTTTATTTTTATGGTTTACATGCATGTGTAAATTATCTTTCCTTTTCATGTTATTTAGTTTTTAAAGATAATATTTCCCAAAGTTTACTTTGGAATACATAATCCTTAGTGGGTTCCTTTTGGAACGCTCTATTGTGAGAACACTATCAACTCCACCCATAATATCAATTAATTCAAAATAGTTGAATGTTCCTCACACCTGCTAAATATGTTTTGACATTCTCTAGCCGAGCAATCAGAAATATGTGATACTAGTTTTTCATTCTTAACTAAAAATGAGGTAGACAAGAGAGTGACAACCCATTTCGGAGTATATTAAAATCATATACTAAGTATATCATTACATTCTTAATATCATATCCATGGACTTGATATGCCAATCATAATTTTTGTCTATTTTTATTCCTCCTCTGCTTTTGTATAAACTAAGTCATCCTTTCTAAAAGAGAGGCATGTATCTCTTCATCAACTTCTACAACATTTTCCATTTCAAGAAGGTTTTTTAACAACTTTTAAGTCGCACTTTCATCCTCCAAAACATCCCTTAGTAAGGAAAACCATAAAGAGACAAAATATATTACCTTTTGTTTAGATTTCATATGCTAGGATAGATAGCATTAGTGTTTAATCAAAATTCACACAGTAGCATATGAAGAATCACTGAAATAAACTCAATAATGTTCGAGTACACAGGGTACTCCCAAAATACCGAACACCTTCAGCAACCGCTTCACACAAATAGATCATAGATCAACACACGGATGTTTGTCATGTGGTTAAAACCCTCGAGAGGGAAACATTCCACGGCCCCAGCCAAATAGCTACTTGGAGAAATTTATTATGCAAAAGAAATAAAGTTACATATGAGCTTCTCATAATCGATCAACTAGCCAAGGACCCTTTATGCTCTTTAAATAGAGATCATAGACCAATCAGGTGTTAAGCCATGGATCAATGGTAGGTATGATCTAAGAGAAGTTGAACCGTCAGATCACTCTATGTCTAGAACATATCATGACCGTCGGATTATAATATTTACAAATGCATACTAATGCATACTAAAGAAACACACTTTTACGTAACTGATATATTACATAAGTTGATCTTAACTAACTCCTAATTGTCTAAATATCCTAACATCCCACCTTAGGAACAACTTGGGATAGAATTGAAGGATTTACAAAAGTGACACTATTAGGAGAAATAAGGAGGCATTGGAGAATATCCCCCATTAAGGACACATTCTTGAACTCCTAAAATAGACCGAAGTTTAGAAAACTACGCTTCTGTAAGAGACTTGGTGAAGATGTCTGCAACTTGATCATTTGTAGGGAAATAGAGCACTTCAATAACACGATCATGAACAAGATTTTTGATGAAGTGCATGTGTAGCTCAATGTGTTTGCTGTGTTGATGTAGAACTAGATCTTTGGCAAGCTTTATGGCACTTTGATTGTCACACCAAAGTGGAGTAGGCTACTGCTGCTCGAATCCAAACTATGAAAGGATATGTCAGAGCCATAAAGCTTCCTGGTTGGCATTAACTGTGGCTCGATATTCTGCTTCTACTAAAGAAAGAGAAAGATCTTGTTGTTTCTTACAAGCCTAAGTGACAGGTTCAGATCCCATACTAAAAACATAACCTGCAGTAGACTTTCGATCATCAGGATCGCTAGCCCAATCTGAATCAGTGAAACCAACCAATAAAGGTTTCCCCCCTATACTGTAATGAATCCCAAACTGAATTGTACCTCGAATATATCGAAGTATTCTTTTTGCTTCTTTCCAGTGACTTTCATGAGGAGTTTTCATATAACGGGAAACACGACCAATGGCAAAGGAAAGGTCAGGATGGGAATGAGTCAAGTATAAAAGACTACCAACAAGCTGATGATACAAGGTGGCATCTACTTCAGGGGAAGTACAAGTGGTAGAAAGTTTGACTCCAGACTGGAAGGGAGAAGGGGTTAGTTTACAATCTTCCATGTGGAAGCAATGAATAAAGTCACAAGCATACTTAGACTAGGAAAGAAAGATTCCTTCTCTGGTTTGCAAGACTTGGAGACTAAGAAAATAATGAAAATGTCCTAAGTCTGACATTTCAAAATTTTGCTTAAGACTGGATTTCACATGGGTTACAAGTTTAGGGTCACTACTAGTAAAGATAAGATCATCAACATAAAGAACAAGTATGATGAAATGGTTTCCTACTTTCTTGGTATAGATATTGGGGTTAGAATGGCATCTAAAAAAACCAGTTTCTAGGAGAAAGCTATCCATTTTGGCATACCAAGCTCTAGGAGCTTGATTAAGGCCATATAAGGATTTCTTAAGGAGACAAACAAGGCTAGAGTTATTCTGATCATATCCATGGGATCGTTCCATGTAAATTTCCTCATGTAAATCACCATGTAAGAAGGTAGAATTGACATCCATTTGATGGAATTCCCAGTTATATAAGGCTGCAAGGGAAAGAACAAGGCAGATGGAGTTCATTTTTGCTACAGGGACAAAGGTTTCATTGTAGTCAATCCCTTCAACTTGGGAAAAACCTTTGGAAACTAACCTTGCCTTAAGTCTTTCAGCACTTCCATCTGATGCATACTTAGTTTTGTAGACCCATTTACATCTAACAAGTTTTCTTCCTTTTGGAAGAGGAACAAGATCCCAAGTATCGTTCACCATTAAGGAACGATATTCTTCATCCATAGCTGCATCCCAATCTGGATTTCCTGAAGCTTCTGCAAAATTTTCTGGATCATTATTCTCGGAAACTTGAGCCAAAAGAGAAGAGGCTCGCTGAAACTGAGAATGTGTTCGACATTGATCTCTAGGATCACCGAGAATATCACCAGTTGCTTCACATGTTGAACGGACCCATCGAGGAAGTATTGGTACTAGTGCAATTGGAGGAACATGAGCAGGTGGAGGTGGATTTTCATCCTCACTATCATCATCAGAAACTGGAGTTGGAAACCCTTCAAGGAAATTCGAAGAAGAAGAAGAAGAAGGCACAATCGCCGAATCAGGATCACAAGCCAAAGATGGCACACCTGCCAAGTTAGGCTCGCAAGCCAAGTGCATATTTCCTAAAAAGGAAAGCATTGCAGCCTAAAAGTGAAAAGTGCATATTTCCTTTTTGCTTGGATCCTTTGTCATTTTTTAAAGAAGGAGCTGACTAAGAAGGTTTGGGACCCTTGTTGTTTTGCTTATTATTGCGAAATTTATGTTTCTTGAAGGGCTTGGACTTTTCTTTCTATGGGGACAATAAGGCTTTCCTAGATGTATCTGCATTGTTAATTATTCCAAGATGAATGAGATTATCTTTTTCTCTAATTAAGGAATCACAAAAGGATTCAAGGCTAGGCTCTTGATAGCTAGCTGCAGTCAAGGATTCTTTCATGGAGTAGAATGTAGATACAAAAACAGAATATGCAGGTCTAAGATTTGAAAGAATATGGTAAATACATTGTTTGTCTTCTTTCTTAATCTTGCATTCTGCACATAATAATCTAAGAGTTTTATACTTAGATAAATAGTCTTGAATGCATGAAAAATCATTTGGATTCAAGGAAATCAACTCATTCTCAAGTTGATGACCCCAAATTTCATTGTGTTTACCAAACACAGATTCCAACTTTTCCCAAGCAAGATTAGGTTCATCAATTCTAAATATGTGGAATCACAAATTAGTAGAGATTGACATCCCAATCAATCCACGAGCTTCATCACATCTATTTTCCCATTTAATTTTCATATCATCATCAATGGGTTCTGTTTCTTTCCCTGAGGTTATCCTAAAAAGTTCTCTATGTTAGTTTTTCAACAATTAAGCTAGCATTATGATCTTAGGATCTTTTCACTGAGAGAATAACAAGTATAGCAATAAAACATGAGCACATCACAAGAGACAAGAGACACAAAGAGTTTTCCTTGGGGAAACCATAAAGGAGAAAACCCCGCAACTTCCTCTAAGATAGAATCAACACCAAAACAGTAAGAGATCTCCCAAAACAACAGCATCCTTCTGTCTTCTGTCAAGCCAAAGTATTTCCTTCTCCAAAAGTGCGCCACACTTGAGAGAGCAAGTGAGTAATTCACAAGTGACAAATAGAGAGACTCACCCTCTCTATTTATATTAGTCCGTTCACTTGAATTACCATTTCACACGTAGGCTCGACCTAATAATTACTACTTGAGCCTACACATTAATTAGTGTATAATAACTCAAGTGCCCCTAAACTGTGGGGACTTACCTAATGACTTGATATGACTTGTTTACATTATTAATCCTCCCGATCGGAACATTGGGGTAAGACAATATGACTCAAATACATAATAGAAACATCCCGGAATGAACATCGGGTTACAATACATGAAATACATGGAAGAATACATTCCGAAGTTACATATACATCAACACTCCCTCTTAACTAGGAAGGTATTCTTTCGACACAATTTTCAGCACTGGTCTTCTTCTCTGTATCAGCTGGATCATCTTGTCTTCAAGTCATCTTTGTCTTCAAGTCTTCTTCGTCTTCAAGTCATCATCATCTTCAAGTCATCATCGGATCTGGATCATCTCTCGATCTGGATCATCATCACTAGACTGGATCTGGATCATCTCTCGATCTGGATCACTGCTGCTGGATCATCATTACTGGATCAGGATCATCACTCGATCTAGATCAACACTGGTGTTATCTCATGATTCTACTCGTCATCGGAAGTCTTTACAGAGCCAGTCCTTTTTCATACTGGATGTACCATCTCAGAGCTAGTCCTCTTTCAAACTAGATGAGGCATCTACACGGAGCTAGTCCTTTTTCAAACTAGATGAGTCTTCCCAGAGCTAGTCCTTTTTCAAACTAGATGAGGCATCATAGAGCTGGTCCTTTTTCAAACCAGATATGGCATCCACTTCAGATCTAGTCCTTTTTCAAACTAGATGAGTCTTCCCAGAGCTAGTCCTTTTCAAACTAGATGATGCATCATAGAGCTGGTCCTTTTTCAAACCAGATATGGCATCCACTTCAGAGCTAGTCCTTTTTCAAACTAGATGAGTCTTCCCAGAGCTAGTCCTTTTTCAAACTAGATGAGGCATCATAGAGCTGGTCCTTTTTCAAACCAGATATGGCATCCACTTCAGATCTAGTCCTTTTTCAAACTAGATGAGTCTTCCCAGAGCTAGTCCTTTTCAAACTAGATGATGCATCATAGAGCTGGTCCTTTTTCAAACCAGATATGGCATCCACTTCAGAGCTAGTCCTTTTTCAAACTAGATGAGTCTTCCCAGAGCTAGTCCTTTTTCAAACTAGATGAGGCATCATAGAGCTGGTCCTTTTTCAAACCAGATATGGCATCCACTTCAGATCTAGTCCTTTTTCAAACTAGATGAGTCTTCCCAGAGCTAGTCCTTTTCAAACTAGATGATGCATCATAGAGCTGGTCCTTTTTCAAACCAGATATGGCATCCACTTCAGAGCTAGTCCTTTTTCAAACTAGATGAGTCTTCCCAGAGCTAGTCCTTTTTCAAACTAGATGAGGCATCATAGAGCTGGTCCTTTTTCAAACCAGATATGGCATCCACTTCAGAGCTAGTCCTTTTTCAAACTAGATGAGGCATCATAGAGCTGGTCCTTTTTCAAACCAGATATGGCATCCAGACCATGGAAGGAACCTAATCCTCTCACCATGTCACTGCCCTTACATCTGACCATGGAAGGAACCAATCCTCTCACCATGTCAGAATGGCACTGCACTTATATCTGACATGGAAGGAACTAAATCCTTTAGCCATGAACAGAATGGCCCTGCCCTTACATCTGACCATGGAAGGAACCAATCCTCTCACCATGTCAGAATGGCACTGCACTTATATCTGACATGGAAGGAACTAAATCCTTTAGCCATGAACAGAATGGCCCTGCCCTTACATCTGACCTGCTCGTCAGAATGGCACAATCCCATCCAATGATGGAAGACTCTCAACCACACTGAAGAGAGATTTCTAGACTTACATTTGCCATGGAAGGAACTAAATCCTTTAGCCATGCACAGAATGGCCCTGCCCTTACATTTGACCTGCTCGTCAGAATGGCACAATCCCATCTAATGATGGAAGACTCTCAACCACACTGAAGAGAGATTTCTGCACTTACATCTACCATGGAAGGAACTAAATCCTTTAGCCATGCACAGAATGGCCCTGCCCTTACATCTGACCTGCTCGTCAGAATGGCACAATCCCATCTAATGATGGAAGACTCTCAACCACAATGAAGAGAGATTTATGCACTTACATCTGCCATGGAAGGAACTAAATCCTTTAGCCATGCACAGAATGGCACAGCCCTTACATCTAACCTGCTCGTCAGAATGGCTAAGGATCTCAGCACACATATCAATCATGGAAGGAACCAATCCTCTCACCATGACGAAATATATCAGCCCTTACATCTGACCATGGAAGGAACCAATCCTCTCACCATGTCAGAATGGATCTGGGTCTCATCACTGTCTCTGGGAGGAAGTCTCGATCTGGAGAACACCAAGTCTCTCTCTGAAGTACTCGAACTTC
>LPNX010734652.1:76129-102395 GCA_001517045.1 Pseudotsuga menziesii
TCGGGTTACAATACATGAAATACATGGAAGAATACATTCCGAAGTTACATATACATCAACACTCTACTTCGTAGAACATCCTTCATACGAGATTTCCATGAGAAATAGTTAGAACTTGTAAGTATAATATCACAAGGGGTGGCCATATTGTAAAATAATGGTTGAAAGAATAGGAACTAACTATCTGGATGCAAAGAGCTCGAAAAAATATGTGGTTTTAAAAGAAAACAACACTTAAAACTGATCATTAGAGAGAGTTTGATGTCAAAAATGGGCCTCCTAAGAGATGTACTACAAAAATATAAGATATTTTAAAATATTATGAGTTAGGGGTTTTATGGGGTAGGTATATATGACAACTCACCTCCTACACTACTTTTTATGCATAATATAAATAACCATGGTTGAGTTACTTTTCTAAATTGACTATAAATAAAATTAATAAAATAACTGTACAATGGTGTGCTTAAGATTCATTGTAAATAAAATTAAACAAAAATGAATTTAATTTATATGCATAATTGACATATTTTTTCATATAAATATCATTCATGAATTTAATTTATTTTAAAAGTACAAGTTTATATATATATATTAGTTTGACATTATGATATTAAATACAATTGAGTGAATATATAATTTAAAATTAAAAAAACATGAAAATGACAATATATTATTTTATTAAAAAATGTGAAAAGACATTTTTATGAATTATGAGTACTTTACTTGAAAATGACAATAATATTATTTTATGAAAAAGTGTGAAATGACTTTTATTATGAGTACTTCATTTTATGACTTAAAAGTACTTGTACCACTACCTTGATTAACTTTGGGTTTTCATCAACCATAGAAAATGTGACAAATAAGCATTCTTAACTCATGCAATGCCACCTCAACCATGGGGGATGATGTCATTTACTAGAATGTAATTGGTTGATTTTTATAGTACATTTTGGTCCTTTTGAGGCCCATTTTTTACCTCAAATTCTCTCTAATGTCTGGATGATGAAGTTATGCTTGATCAAAGAAAAAGTTAAAGATGTCCCCAATAGTGACGTGGCAGATATTAAATTGACCAACTAAAAAAAGAAGCCCCTCTTCCCAAAATCAACCTTTGACAATCACTTTTACAATAAAGTTGTTTTGAAGTGAATCACTTTTGTACAATAAGTGATGTTCATTTTTACAATAATGTGACTTTTAAATAGTGCAGAAATAAATTAAAAGACTTAAGTGACTCACTTTTATTTTATTTTATTTATGTGAGATGCACTTTTACAATAAATTAAATTGAAAATAGAAATTGCATGCACTAAAAATTAGCTTAATAAGACTTGAACTCAAGATCTATTAAGTAATAAAGCAACTTTGGACCAAGTGAGCTAAGTTTAAAAGGTACGTAAAATAATGGAAAGAGGAAGGGGGGTTTTTTTTCCTTCTTTTACTCTTCTCTCTCGTTCTCCGTGCTTGCTTTCTTTTCCTGCAAATCACAAAAAAACAAAAAACAAAAACAAAAAAAACTTTTCCACACAATGGGGCTAGATCTTGGTTAGCTTACCTGGAAAGTCTACGTTTTTTAGTTTTTTTGTTGTTTCTAATTTGCCATGATTGCACAAGGTGCACGGCAAAGAGTATACATTGCTAAGAAGACAAGAAAAAAAATTTCTCTTACTGTTTCTAATTCACCGCGATCACGCAAGGTGCACAGAAAAGAGCATATGCAGTCAGGGAAGGAAATAGTCCAAGACTAAAATAAAAAATATCTAATAATAAACTGATAAAATATGAGAGATTTACAAAAAACAAATCCATCACTGTAACATTATACCTTCAGATTTGTCGAAATGGGTGTTTCTGGAGCAAACGAAAATGATTTTCGGTGAAATGAAAACTATTTCCCAATGGAAATGGTGCTCCGGACGTAATGGAATAGCTCCAATAGGCCAAAAATGCATATAAAATCTAGAAACAAAAACATTTTCAAACTTTTGGCAACACTGGTTCCAGATTTTGATCAAAACCAAAAAGCGGCTCTTCATAAAAGATCTGATACCATGTTCTGGTACAAAGGGTACTCCCAAAAGACCGAACACCTTCAGCAACCGCTTCACACAAATATATCACATATCAACACACCGATGTTTGTCACATGGTTAAAACCCTCAAGAGGGAAACAGTCCATGGCCCCAGCTAAATAGCTACTTGGAGCAATTTATTATGCAAAATAAATAAAGTTACATATGAGCTTCTCATAATCGATCAACTAGCCAAGGAACCTCTATGCTCTTTAAATAGAGATCATAGACCAATCGGGAGTCAAGCCACAGATCAATTATAGGTATGACCTAAGAGAATTTGAACTGTCGGATCACTCTATGTCCAGAACATATCGTGACCGTCAGATTAGAATATTTACAAATGCATACTAATGCATACTAAAGAAACACACTTTTACCTAATATATATATTACACAAGTTGATCTTAACTAACTCTTAAGTGTCTAAATATCCTAACAAATAACAAGATAGAAACAGATTTATCCTCGAAAACCCTCAAGGTGAAGAAAACCTAGAAAAAATTCCTATGTATAAGATGTATAAGATAAAACCCAAAAACATGTATTCCTCCACCTTATTGGTATGTCTCTCTCTCTCCTATGTGATACACAAGTGATTCTATCTGTGTTCAAATGAGAAGCACAACCACTCTATTTATACTCTTTTTTTCAACGGACTTTAACCCTAATCAAGTCGGCCCCACTAAACTGTCTGGGCTAAATTCACCTAGGAAATCACAAAACAATATTTTATTATATTCATTAGGGTACTAATGGCTCGACTTAAAATGAAGGATTTACCTCATGACTCTATGATGACCAATTACAATAATAACATCTCGACGGAGGAATAATAACATCTCCCTTGGGGTATATCAGGAAAATACATTTATAATATCCTTTGAATTTACTATGAGAATTTTGATCAATAACAAGATCTAGGATCCTTAGAGAATCTCACAAATCGAATTGCATTCAAAACCAACAAAAAACCATGAAAAGAGAACAATTTTACATAACCAGTGTGAACTGAAACTAGATATTATTTGACCGTCTAACATATGAATATGCTATTAATAGGTTTATATTACATATGAAGTGGTTCATGAGGCTTAGGAAGCCCAAAATGACTGTACATGTGAAATTGGCCAAATTGGCCTCAATCCCCACTAGGTGGCCCAACCTCCCTCCAACTCAGCCCAAATGGTCATGAATGGACGTGTGGATGTGTATGAAGTGACTTGGATAAATCAAGACTCCTTGGAATGTGTGAGTGTGAATAATAAGGTGAGTGAGAGGCTCTAGGTGGGCATTAAATTCTCAAAACAGTAAAAAAATGGGCTAAATCCACCCCTAGCGCTCCTAGTCAACCACAATAGCCCAATTAAAAGAATGGTAGATCACCATCAATAAATGAGGGTGCACATGTGGAGTTTGACTGAGTTGAAGTGCTCATGTAGGTGTGAAAGGTCCATTTTAACTAGTTATTTTCCCCAATTAAGCTACCCGATTCCAAACCATAGTGTATTAATGCACAAATGCAAATAAAATTTACTAAGGACTTATAATAAGATACTAAGTGGTGGATTGCTGTTCTAACACCCCCCCTTAACCAAAAAATTAGTACATCTCATGCAATAAAGTGGGAGGCCTTGACAACAAAGGCTCAAGTCACCTCAATAAATTATAGAAATTTTGTTTCTCCGTGTTAAGTGAGGAAAAGAAGGAAAACCTCATGGGACAAAAATTCTCTCAATAATCCATCACTCACTCCAAGAAAAAATTTCAAGTGAGTGAAGGTATTCTTAGTGAAACTCTTGGTGAATATGTCGACAATTTTCTTGTTTGATGGGAGATACTGTAAGGAAATCACTCTTTCATGCACTAAGCCTTGGATGTAATAAATATGGATCTCTACATGCTTTGTTCTATGCCTCTAAACTGTATCAGTAGATATCTTGATGGAATTTTTATTTTCCACCCAAATGTTGGTAGGAGAATCAATTGCAACACCAAACTCTTGAAGAATTCCTTGAAACCAAACACAATGTGTGGCTACATTCACTACTGCCTTGTACTTGGCATCTATTGAAGAAAGAGAAATGGTATGCTATTTCTTACTAAACCAGCAAATATGACCTTCAGCAAGCATGAAAAAAAACCCGAATTTTATTTTCTGTCAGTGGGATCTCCATACCAATCCGAATCGGAAAATTGAGCTAGTTGAAGTGAAGAACTAGCTACATAGTGCACCCCAAAACTCTTTGTTTCTTGGACATATTGGAGGATATTTTTAGCTTCCTTCCAACGGATCTCTTGTGGATGGTGCATATACCTTTCTACAACACTTACAACATAATACAAATCAGGTCTTGTATGTGCAAGGTAAATCAAACTACCAACTAGTTTCCTGTACAATCTACAATCTACCAAAGGAGAATTGCCAAATTCACCTAGTTTAATGCCAGAAAGAAACGGGCACTGTAATGAACACAAATAAGATAATAATTAAATAAGGTTAATAATTAAATAAAATAATAATTGTTAATTATTATAGTAGCGACTATTAATGTGAATGGACATAACTCTTCATTATGAAACGCTCAACCCATATTAAAGGCGAGCTATGTTGTAATATCCTATCATGTAATATCATATCATCTTTATCTATTATCTTTTATCATCTATCCTATCACCAATACAATACATTATTTATTATGGCTTATTCGATATTCCAAATATTGGTTTATTTCATAAATTACTTAATTGAGAATATCCAACTATGGATGTTACAGTGGTATTAGAGCTATACGAACCTTGGACAACATTATTTACACCTTGTGTAGATCCCAAAAAAATAGGACTTTGTCTTTAAAAAATAAAAATAAAAATAAAAGCAACTCCCCCTAAAAAAGAGGTAACAGAAAAGAAAAGAAAAGAAAAGTTAAAAAATAAAAGATAAAAGTTAAGAAAAAAAAGAAGGTAAGAGTGAAACCATATGTGGTTTCTTAAAGTGGGTTTGGGTTTGAATATAAAAAGTGCACAATAATAACTACAAAGAAGCAAGAAAGATTTGAACCTAGGTGGGGAAGGTAACACTTATTCCTCCCAACCACCCAATCTACTCACATTTTACAAAACTATTGGAAAAAAAAAGAGAAGAAGAAGGAATATTTCCATAAAAAAAGGAATGTCAAAAAAAAGAGAAAAAGAAAAGAAGAAAAAATTGAAGTAAAAACAAAGTCACAAACAATGGCACCTACATATTCGGAAATCAAGTCACATCTACAAACAACAGTGGACGAGTTAGAGCAATATAAGGTGATAAATAAATTATACAAGATAACGTTGAGATGCAGAAGTGGTTGAAAGAGTGCAGAGATAATGAGAATCGTCGCTTATGGAACCAAAATCAACAGCTAGAATGAACCATAAGTGATAACAAGAAAATGTTATCTGATCATGATAAAAAAATATCATGTTTAAAAATTCATAATCAAAACTTAGAAGATGAGATCATAAAGTCAAAAAATGACAACAAAACACCATATGGATGTGATAATGAATTAGAAGAAGAAATAAAGCATCTAAACAAACTCATGATGGAAAAAGATGTTGAATTGGTGCAAGTCTGGATGAAGTTAGAAAATCAAGAAACAGAGTTACATCATCATAAACAAAAAAAAGAAAAACTCCAGCAACAGTATGATGATAGTAAGAAGACACATAAGTTAGAACTAAAAAAAGTCAACAAGGTGTTATAAAGCAATTCCAAATAAATTTTCATATTAAGAAATCATAACAAATCACTAGTCACAAAAATTAAGAAGTTGAAAAGTAGTTGAAAGACAAAAAAATCTACGGAAGACATTGAAGGAAAACTTTTAGACAAACAGGAAGAAAATCATTGTATCAGAAGGCATAACGAAGATCTTAAGGAACAACTTAAGAAGTCTGAAGATGACAGAAAATCACATGTAGAAGTGATTAAGAAGTTTCAAAATGATAACATGCAGTTAGAAAACAAGTTGGAAAATATACATAACGAAACCTTAAAACCTCAAGAGACGAAAATACAACTTCCTGCTCATGTCAATGCTCAAAAGATGACACTCGTAAAAGAAAATGACATTGTGAAAATTACATATCGACACCCCAACCATAAAAACATGTATTCTAAAAAGTGGCAAATGTTGAAAGATAACAGTACCCATGTGATCAAATATCCTAATGATAAATCAATATGGAATGCCAACAGTCCACAACAGATTAATTTGGGATGGATTGATTCGTCCACATATCGAAAGTTGTGCTCAACTCTTAGTAGCTTGTATCAACATGTCTCATCAGCTGTGACAACACAAAAAATGATGCAAAAACATTATAAGTATTTGAGTACAAATCCTTTCTAAGAGAATGGCAATGTAGCAAACATAAATAGGATAATAATTAAATAAAATAATAATTGCTAATTATTATAGTAGTAGCTATTAATGTGAAGGGACATAGCTCTTCATTATGAAACACTCAAGCCATATTAAAGGCAAGCTATGTTGTAATATCCTATCATCTTTATCTATTATCTTTTATCATCTATCCTATCACCATTACAATACATCATTTATTATGGCTTATTCGATATTCCGAATATTTTGGTAATCTTTATATGAGCGGATAATTATTTGTTTTAGGCACTTGGATGCCTTACAATCAGCCATATTAAAATTATTTAGCAAGTTTGAAGAATAATCTGGTTCACTCATCATGATCCCTCTTTCATATTGCTCAATTTATAATCCTGAAAAATTGCCTTAGCAATCCTAGATATGTCATAGCAGACTCACTATGTAAGGATTCCTTACTTGATCCAATTTGATTGTTGTAGCTCCCTGTAATCAAGAGGTCATCTACATAAAGTACAATAACTGGCAATACTATACCAATTTTCTTCATATACACATTTGGATCAGATTTGCATTGAATAAACCCATATGAGAGAAATAAAGCATCCATTTTTTGCATACCAAGCCCTAGGGGCTTGCTTGAGTCCATAAGTGATTTATTCAACCTGAAAACAAGTGAAGGATCCTCTTGGAAACATTGAGGTTGCTACATGTATATCTCCTCTTGTAATTCACAATGTAAGAGTGCACTCTTGACATCCATATGGTGCACTTTCCAACCCTTACTAGCTGCAATTGCTAGAACTAGTCTTATTGAATCCATCTTTGCAACCAACGCAAAGGTTTCAGTGTAGTCCACACCATGGACTTGAGAGTAGCCCTTAGAAACTAATTTTTCATTGTAATTCACATCTAAAACATCAACAGTAAGTTTGGTTTGAAATATCCACTTTCATTGAACAAGCTTCCTCTTGGGAGGAAGGGGAACCAATTCCCATGTTTCATTCTCTTGGAGAGAATGGAATTCTTCTTCCATTGTTGATTACCATATTGGATCATGAAAAGCTTGCTGATATGAATATGGATAAGACCCAATAAACATATAATATTTCTCAGCAAGAGCACTTTCACTTGCATAGGAAGAATTGTTAGATTTATATCTAGTCTTCCTAGGCTCTTGGGGATTTCCTTCCAATTCCCCGGCAACTTGTATGACTTTTTCATCCCACTTGGGCCTTTATGGTGACTAATATATAGAAATTTCATATATAGCCATATAATTATCATAATTATGATAAAATGCATAGCATGAATCATCACTTACTTCATCAAGGTGTTGGGGAGAAGAGCATTCCCCCAGAGCAAGCTCAAAATTTGGTATTGGTTCCTCTTCGAATTGCACACTCCTCTGAATGAAAGTTTTGAGTATGGATGTATAAAAGAGTTTATAAACCTTTGTATACTCACCATATCCAACCATGATGCATTCCTTGCTATGTGGCTGCAAACCCTTCCTCTTTTATGAAGGAATTCGAGCCCATGCTTTTGATCCAAAAATTCTGAAATTTGAGACATTTGGTTTATGGCCAAACCATGCCTTGTAGGGAGTTTTTCCTTTGAATGCTTTGTGGAATGCCTTGTTATGTGTATGTGTAGAACAATTAATAGCCTCATCCCATTGCTTGGGAATTATATCCCTTGCCTCAATCATGCATGTGGCCATCTCCTTGAGAGAACTATTTTTCCTCTCTGCCACACCATTTTGCTATGGTGTGTAGGGAGTTGAATGTTGCATTTGAATGCCACATTCCTCACAAATTTGATGCATATTTTTTTGACATGCTCCTTCCCATTACAAGTCTAAGGTCTTTATCTTATTATATAACACCCCTATTTTGACTCTGTTTGCATTAAATTATATACGAGGTAAATATTGTATTTAATCATGGTGTGGAGCTATAGGCCAAGGCCCTACCATCGATTTAGTGGTTTATGTTTCAGATATTAAAATCGATGCCGATGGTATTTCATGCTATCCCAACACATTATAATTTTGGACATGATGTACATATGCAATTTAATTAAAATACCCAAAACCAGCTATGTCAATGCAACATTAAAGAGATGTGGGTATGATTACCTAAGGATACGGGGGGGATATTCAAACCTTTGAGCCAATGGTGAAAATCCAAATGTCAAAGGGAAAACCCATCAAGGTGTCAACTATCCATGTTGTCTTCTTGTGCCAATCATTTATTTCTGCCAGAAGTGGTTGCGTTAGTTAATGCATGGGGATGGGAAGAGTATGGGAGTCAAATTTGAATTGGGAAGAGCACCCATTTTGGAAAAAAATGTTTTGGCTTAATAGGAAAGTAAGAACCCAAAAATTCATTACTCAGCCATTATACATACATGCCCTCTCTTCCTCATGCGTTTTGGGAGATCTTAAGTGTTTTTCCTCACGTTTACAATAGTTTCCTTTGTTTTCCCCATGGCTGGGAAGTTGTTTTGTTAATGTTCAGTGGCTGTGATCTCTCCTGGATGATCTTTTGTTGTTTCCTCCTTCACATAGTTGGGGAATTTCATTTTTTGCTGTTGTAGAGTCAATGGGAGAATAGATACATGAATTGGGGGATCGAAGGGGTAGTTTTTTCCCACGTGAAGCCCATAGAACATTTATGAAATGAATTTCTCATCCTGGGCCATTTTTCACATTCACCATTATTGCATTTGGTTTCTAGGATGTTTTTGTCCCTTCCTAGAACTTGTATTTTTGTTTTGTGTGCATCTTGTGTTTTGGTATGAACTAGTTTGGAGTGGAATAGGGAATAATTATCTTGATAAACCTAGTGTATAAAGGAACCACACATAGAGATCAAGAGGTGTTGGTTATTCTTTCTTGCACACCCTAAAGAGAACTAAAAGGGAAGGCATGTCCTGAGGGACTATGCAGCCAATAAGGGGATGTGTCCTTAGAAAGGAACCACACATAGAGATCAAGAAGGGCTAGTTATTCTTTCTTGCACACCCTGAAAAGAACTGAAAGGGAAGGCATGTCCTGAGGGACTGTATAGAAGAGAAGGGGATGTTTCCTTGTGTTGGGTGTGTAGGTGTTTGGAAATCCAAGCCAGATCTTCTGTAGGTGTCCAAAGCTCTGTGGTTGAGCTCACTAGCTTAGCAATTCAACCTTTCCACCTCCCTAGTAGCCTGATAAACCTAACTTTGTTTGTCTTAGCTGAGTTGTGATGTGTATTTGGCTATGTATGAGCCTAATGTTCCCTTATTCCTTGCGAAAATCATGCCCAACTTGGGGGTGGTAGTGATGCTAAGAGGTTGCTAAGCACACTGGCCTATGGTTGGGTGGAACATTGCAGTGACATAGTTGGTTGCAGGACAAGCTTCTTCTCAAGATAAGTATATCTTGTGTATTCACCTCTACAACTGTATTTTTTTTAATGAATTATGATGAACATGATTAATGCGTTGAATGAAATGTATTTGCTTCTGATGTACATTGTATATTGCATCTATATATGTATGCTAGTTCAATGTATTTTTATTGTTTATGTTCATGGGGCTTAGATCCCTACTTAAATGATAGTAGCAGTGTCATAGTTGCGTACTCTCATACGGGAGGGGATGTGACATATTCCCAATTTTATTCTCTACTAAGTCCTTCCAAATATTCAAATTCTCAAAAAATTCATATTTCAATTTTAAGAAGTATACCCAGCAGAATATCGAGTAATCGTCAATGAAGGTGAGTACATACCTTGATCCACCATAGGAGGGAGTGGGTGGAGGACTAATCAGGTCTGAAAGTACCAATACAAAATTTTTTGATGCTCTCTTTACCTTCCCCTTCTCATAGTTGTGCTCTGGATGCTTCCCAGCTACATAGCCAATGCAAGCTCCATTTGATGATTTGATTGGAGGAAGTCCTTCCACCATCTCATCCTTGTGTAGTGTTTGGATATACTTGTAGTTCATGTGTCCAAAAATTTCAAGCCATATCTTGGATATCTCATTAGCATGAGAGAGGAGTGCTTGGTCACTAAAACTAGGGAGAAAATTTGAGAACTTATACATCCTCTCTTGGTGGTTTGCATACCCCATTGTTGCAACTTGGTTGGATGAAATTTCTGCAATATCTACCAAGTCAGGAGTAAATGTTACTCTCTTGTATTATCCTGTATGATTCATTTGATAGACTGACAAAAAAATTTCTTCCAAATATGGTACATAGAGAACATCACTGAAATAACCTATTAACCATGCTCCGAATCAATCCTACCAATTCCCTTAGTCTAGATTTCAAATTCATCTCCCATTCGAACCGCTAGGATAGTATTCAATTAATGCATGGAGGAGAAGAGATATCTCATGGAAACCATGTGTCTAGGTTCCCCTGAATCAATAATGAAGTTTTAGGAATTAGAAGTACCTTCTACCAAGGAATGAAATTTTTCCTTGTTGTTTGAATTGGAGGTGCCATCTTTCTTCCTTCGCCATATGGGATAGGGATGTTATTTTTCTATAACAGCTGCACCATCTCATTAATGGTTTTATTCATATATGATCTCTCTATATTCCATCCCTTGTGGTAATATGTGCATTTGGTTTTCTCTTTCCCTTTATTGTCCTTCTCCTTCGGAGGATTCAAACCCCCATCACTGGATTTTGGTTTTTCAGACTTCATCTTCTCTTGCTGCTTCGAATTCTTTGCCTTCTGCTTTCCCTTGGAGGAATCTGAAACACCCATGGCCAAATATTTATCCTTATCTTTGATGGTTCCCATTTGGAATAGCTTGTCTTGATCCTGGGTGAGGGACTCCATGAAGCTGGCCAGTGTTGGCATTTTCTAGTTTCAAAGTGTCAATTTGCTAGAATGGAAGTTGCTTACAAACACTGAAACTTTTGGGCCTAACTTTGAAAGGATGGAAACTATCAAATGGTCCTCTTTATTCTCAATTCCACATTTTTTCATCTGAAGCACTAGAGACTTGAACTTCATGAATAACTCCTAGATAGTTTCAAAATGAGCTAGGATCAGGCTTATGAGCTTGTTTTCAAGCTGATGTCCTCTCAATTCATTAGTTTTCTCAAAGAGTGTTTCTAGTTTAACTCGGAATTCATTTGGGGTTGTCAAACTAACTATATGAAATAATATCTCTCTTGAAATACTCATGCATAACAATCCATAGGCTTCATCAAGTATATTGAAGTACTTGGCTTTCTCTACAGCAGAGTTTGGCTCCACTTATTTTCCCATGGTAACTCTGTAGATATCCTTGGATCTCAATTGAATAACTATTTCTTCCTTCCAATCAAATAAATTAAATGGGGTAATCAATATGTGTGTTGATTCCATTTCTGCATGCGCTAATGGTGATAAAATGGCTTAAAGTCCTGCAAACAACACTCAATTTTATCTGGAAATTCTCTAAAAAATGTATCTCAAATGCTCAATATTGATATACAACACAATAAAATCCACTCATCTCTAATACCATGTGAGAATTTTGATCTACAACAATATCTAGGAGACTTAGAGAATCTCATAAATCTAATTGCATGCAAAACTAGCAAAAAACCATGAAAAGAAAACAATTTTATGCAACCAGTGCAAACTGAAACTAGATATTATTTGATTGTCTAACATGTGAATATGTTAGTAATAGTTTTATATTACATCTGAAGTGATTCGTGAGGCTTAGGAAGCCCAAAATGTCTGTAAATGTGAAATTGGCCAAATTGGCCTCAATCCCCACTAGGTGGGCCAAACTTGCTCCAACTCAGCCCAAATGGTCATGAATGGAGGTGTGGAAGTGGTTGATGTGACTTGGAGCAATCATGATTCTTTGGAATGCATGGGTGAGAAAACTAAGGTGAGTGAGAGATTCTAGGTGGGTATTAAATGCTCAAACAATCCAAAATGGGCTAAATCCACCCCTAGCACTCCTAGTCAACCAAAATAGCCCAATTCAATGAATGGGACCACATAAGAAATAAATTAGGGTGCACATGTGGAGTTTTACTGAGCTGGAGCACTCATCTAGGTGTTAAATCTCCATTTTAACTAGTTATTTTTCCCAATTAAGCTACCTTATTCAAAACCATAATGTATTAATGCACAAATGCAAATAAATTTGACTAAGGATTTAGACTAGGGAACTAAGTGGTGGATTACTATTCTAATAGTTACAATATTTAAACACTCCCCCTTAACAACAAGGGTATTCTACTGATAACATCATCATCAACTATAGGAGTAATGAGAGTGGGCATCTTCAATGGTATCAAGGTAATACATCTATACATCATAGGAAGTTTTTACAGTCAGTAACTGGAGCAATTAATCTTGAATGTATTAAGTACTGGAACATTGTATTCTATAGAACTGAGCCTTTATCTTCTACAGAATATGATCACTTGATCCTTTGTAGCAGCATTTTGATCTTCTTGATCCTTTACAGCAGCACTTTGATCTTCTCTATCCTTTGCAACAACACTTCGATCTTCTTGATCCTTTCCAACAAAACTACCTGCAGTACACATGATCTCTTTTTGGAATGATCAATCCCTATCACTCTAGGACATAGGTCCAAGGATGATGCAATCCTCCATCATCCTACTCCCCCTTAATGAGGATGGTCCATATTATTGACCAACTGAATGTAGATCTCATTCGCACATGAATGCAGGACCTGTCGTCCATAAGGACTTGTCATAGGACATCCTCAACATTGAAGATAGGACCACATGTGAGTGTTAGAATATTATGTTCACAAGGACTCATCATAGATAATCCTCGGCTTTAAATATAGGACCACTCGCAAGTGACAGTTATTCTACGACATCTAAATATAAATGTAGGTACACTCTCCAAGTGAGAGTAACATCTTCTAGTGCAGATCTAGCGTTCGTAAGGACTCATCGTAGGAAATCCTCAATGTTGAATCTAGGACCACTCCATGCAAGTTTTATACTATGGCTTCCACAAGCACTCATCATAGATCATCCTCAGCGCTAAAGCTAGGACCACTCACAAGTGAGTGTTATTCTATGACATCTACATATAAATGTAGGTACACCCTCCATATGAGAGTAACATCTACTACTCTATATATGGCATCCGTAAGGACTCATCATAGGAAATCCTTGGCGTTGAATCTAGGACCACTCCACGCGAGTGTTAGACTACGGTGTGCACAAGGACTCATCTTAGGACATCCTTAGTGTTAAATATAGGACCACTTGCAAGAGAGTGTTATTCTATGACATCTACATATAAATGTAGGTACACTCTCTATGCAAGAGTAACGTCTGCAGAACCATCCTTAGCTAGTAAGGACCACTCTTAGGAGTAGATTATTATTTTCCAACAAGACCATCCTCAAGAGAGCATCACTTTCATTAATGACCATCTCATCATCACTCCCCCTTTCTAGGGAGGATCTATATCAACCTACGCTCCCACCCCCATTTTCCAAGGACAGTTCATATTTTCGACCTAGTCTTCCTTTCCGAGAAGAGTCCATATCTTCGACTTGTTCCTCCTTTTCTAAGAGAGTCCATATCTTTGACCTGTTTCTCCTTTCTAAGGAGAGTTTACATATTCAACTTGTTCCTCCTTTTCGAGAAGGGTCCATATAATAATTATTCCTCCTTGTGAGGAAAGTCTTTTCAGACTACATCAAGCTTGTCACTTAAGTATTAAAACTTCACTCGAGATAGAGGCTTGGTTAGCACATCAACAAATTTCTCATCGATGCTCACATAATGGAGTTTTATAAATCCCTTATGTACCATATTCCTTATATAAAAATATCGGATTTCTATGTGGTTTGATTTATCATGGAACACCAATTTCTCTTTCATCTTTATACAACTTTGGTTGTCATATAAAATCACTGTGGTGTCCAATCCATGTCAAATAGTCCTAACATTAGTTTCCAAATCCATATCACTTCACAACTAGCGAAGAAATATGCTATGTATTCTACTTCAGTCATGCTGAGAGAAACACTAGTTTGTTTCTTACAAAACCATGAGATATTGGTGGATCCCAGACAATAACATCCACTCGAAGTGCTCTTTTGGTCTATAGAACTTCCTACCCAATCTGAATCTATATAAACATATAATCTTTAGTCATGATCTCTATCATAATATAGTCCAAAGTCGATCATACCTTTTAGGTACCTCATCCCATGCTTTGCAGCTATCAGGTAAACCCATCTAGGTTTGATTAGATACTGACTTAAGGTGTTCACAAAAAGGAATATATACGACCTTGTATTCGTTAAATACATCAATGACCCAATAATTTTTATGTACTGAGTCATGTTTACCAAATCTAATGATTCATCATATAACAAATTCAGGTTGGTGTCCATGAGTGTGTCCATGGCTTTACAATCCAACATATCAACTCTTTTCAATACTTCCACTGCACACTTTCCCTGATTCATAAATATTCTTCTTGGGCTTTGCCACACTTTGAGCCCAAGGAAATAATGCATCAATCCAATATATTTCATCTTGATTTCTTCGGCTAGATTCTTCTTGCAATCTGTGATATGTTTCTCATTTACAGTCAGAAATAAATCATCCACATAGAGTAATATTATGACAGGTTCATCATCCATAACCTTCATGTAAATGTTAGCTTCGAAATATGCACATATACTATACAACCAAATATCTTGAGATGGCTCACTGCAGGTTTCTTTCCTATATACATTTCTTGATAAGTCTTGAATCCAAGAACACTGTGAAATAATCTATTCTACAAATACACAATTGTTCTTGCTGCTTCAGCTCACAAGTGCATGGGAAGGCCTTGGTCATGAATTATTGTTTTAACTTCTTCCATAATGGTTCTATTATTTATTTCCGCAACACGATTTTTCTCGCGATTATAGGGAGTGGTTAGTTCCCTCTTGATTCCAGCTTCTTTGCAGAATGCTTCAAATTATTTTGAAGTATATTCCCCACCATTATTTGATCTCAATGTATTGATTCTTCTTTCTGAACGGTTCTCTATCAAGGATTTGAATTCCTTGAATTTCCCAAACACTTTACTCTTGGTCTTCAAGAAGTATATCTATGTACTTCTTGAATAATCATCAATAAATGTGACATAGTATTCATATCCACTTAAGAATGTGGATGGTATAGGACCAAATACATCAGAATGAATTAATTCAAATGTACCTTTAGTCTTTGTTTCACTTTTAGGAAATGGGTTTTTGATGTTCTTTCCTCTTGCACATCCTTTGCAATTTTGCTTCAAGTTCAATCTTTAGATATGGTAAACCTATTACCACCTTGCTCACATAGGGTAATTCTTTGTAGTTGATGTGAGCAAGCCTTCTATGCCATAGTTCACATGAGCTAGTGGTCTCATGGACAAGGGATGTCTCTAGATGTCCCTTGAGTTTGTATAATCTTCCTTCTTCTTCACCAATGACCACATGATATTCAATTGTATTTCCTTTGGATCACATAAGTACTTGTCCATTTATAAAAGAAACTCTATATCCTTTCTTATATTTCTTCTTCTTCATCCTCGTTATCTTCAACTAGATGAGCATGATGTCTTTTGTTGGTGTTCTTCCCCAATGGAAACTCTCTGGAAATGTGTCCTATCTTATGACAATTGTAGCATTGGTGTTTGGAGTAGTCTCTTTTCATCTAAAACTTATTTTGAGGTTTATATTACTTGTGACTATCCTTCTTGAATTTTGATTTTTTTATTCTCTGGGTATGGGTAGATAGATCTTGATAATCTTTCTTAAGTAGAGCTTCATTGTTAGCTACTATAGATTCCTCTTGGATGCGGTCTTCCCATACAATGTAAAAGTTCATACTTTATTTCATGGCACTCATAATCTGTATGAATGACTTACAAGGTCTAGTGAGACCATTGAGAGAAGTCATGACTAGTTCATCTTCATGAAGGGAGTCTCCAATAGCATCTAGTTTTTCCTTGAACTGGGAGACCCTTGTGAAGTAATCTTAAACTGATTCTCTTTTACTCATCTTAGTGCTCTTCATTTGAGCTCTAAAATTCATATTTTTGTTGATGTTCCTTCCTTCATACATTCTAGAGAGGGCATCATACATTTTCTTTGCTGTCTCTTTAGATAACACTTGAGGGATCAAATGATCTTTGATAGAATCAACAATGATCCATATTTCCTTGATTAGGTCCTTCCATTTCTTCTCCTTAGCTTCATATTCTTCTGGTTCTAGGACTTCATACTTGATATACTTATCAAAATAATTCTCTCTAATAATGAGAACAATCATATACTTCCATGCTCAAACGTTTTCAATGCCTTCCAGTTTATCCTCAAGATTAGTACTTGGGGCCATCCTATCAAGGAGGTCACAAAAAAATGAAATTTATCAAAATGAAAAGATGACCTTACCAGAAGATGATATTGAATGAGGCAAGTTGGTTGGTCCACTTGGTTTCTGGATTTCCCAAATCTTCACCCTTCAAATATTCCTTGTGAGGTTCCAATTTCTGCAGAATTTCTGGTTCTGGTTTTCTGCAGTTTTTTGGTTTAGGCCCAAGCTAGGGTTTCAATTTCTCAAAGATTCAACCACCCAAAAACTTTGATCCATGGCTCAATATATGAATTCCAGATAGGAACAAATTTCTATGCAACCATATCTTCAAAATTCCAACTTTTACAGAAACCCTAATTTCTTTCGGAGGGAGAGGAGAGAGAGTTTCACCTTATGAAAGTTGTTCTATTCAGGATAGCTCTGATACCATGTTAAGTTTCATACAATAGGCTAGGTATTATTAGTGTTTAATCCAAATTCGAAACAATAGCATATGCAAAATCACTGAAAGAAACACAATCACAAGATAGACACATATTTATCATGGGAAACCCTCAAGGGGAAGAAAACCCAACAAAACTTCATCTGTATAAGATGTATAAGCTAAAACCCCAAAATAGGTATTCCTCCTCCTTTCTGGTATCTCTCTCTCTCTCTCTCTCTCTCTCTCTCTCTTATGTACTACACAAGTGAGTTTCTCTGTGTTCAAATGAGAAGCACAACCACTCTATCTATACTCTTTTTGTCAACTAACTTTTACCCTAATCAAGTCGGCCCCGCTAAACTGTTTGGGCCAACTTCACCTAGGAAATAAAAAAATAATATTTTATTATATTCATTAGGGTACTAATGACCCGACTTAAAATTGAGGCTTACCTCATGACTCTATGATGACCAATTACAACAATAACATCCCAATGGAGGAATAATAACATCTCCCTTGGGGTACATCAATAAAATACATTTAAAATATCCTTTGAAGTTACAATATCTCAACACCTTTCTGGAATTCATATCTCTTCTACAAATTGTTAATGTTTCATTTGTTATATTTCTATGAGTGTAAAATTAGCAAGACCACGTGATCATAAGGATGGATTAAACCTCACTATGAAAGAAAAAATGAATGAGGAAGAATTTTAGTACAAGAATTTCCAAACAATCATGGTGAAATTATTCAGATAGGAGGGCAGAATTCAATAACATAACCATAAATAAATAATCATTAAATTGTATGAAATACATACATGATACAATAGAGAGAATTTGAATCCTCTAGGGGTGATTTGAATACCATGACTTGGACTGACTCTGCCAAAAAATAGCCAAATGGCGACAAGTTGCCACTAAAAATTACCCTACTCTAGACATCACTAACTATCGAAAATTACCACTGGAGGATCACTAGTATATCTCCATATGATTGAAACATCTCACAATTAGTTGAATGGAAAAGGTAGGTGAGAAAAGGTGCATAATATCCTTAAATTATGCAAAAGTGGCACTAGGATAACTAACGGTGAATTTAATGCGGCCCATTGGAGCATAAATCAACATTGACTAGGGCGAACTAATGGCAGGACTCCCATGACTTAGTGTGTACTCCTAAAATATGGGGATTGATCTCTGGAGATCCTAATCACATACATGAGGGTGCATCAAGTAGTAGGTGGGCCCCATATAACTTCTCCATGGCACTAATGAAGTCAAGACATATTCCTAGGCTAGGAAACTACATTTAGACTATGATGGTCAAGGGAGCATTACAATAATCCTAGCACCCCCCTTAATCCAAAATTGGACAAAATGGGCCCTGGAAACTAATAATAAAGTGTTATAATTTAAATCGTTGATGGAAACATGAATTCCATAAACAAGCTAAGAATCTAAGCACACAATTAACCTCGCTGGGAATTGCAGAGAATTAGTGTAAGGAGAGAAGAAGAGGAATTAATGAACGCACATTAATGAATGAACAATAAGTGATACTTGATCTTATTACAATGGTAATACATCCTTATAAAGGATATTTGAGTGGATGGAAAACAACTCATTTCTATCTCATAAATCAGACTTACCAAATATGATAAACCCCCATAGGTGGCTAAAGAACTTCCCAAATCAGTCAAGGACCTCACGATTTAGAAAAATCATGAGTGATTTGTTAAGAGTGATATAAAAACATGCTAATCCTAGAATATGTAGAGAAATTCATTGAGGATGGGTTGGCAGCAAAAGATTCTAGTTTCCCAGTTAACTAGCTTTACCTTATCCACATAAAAGATGGATAAAAGAAGAATAAGGCAAAGTCTGCAAAAAAGCATAGTTACTAATTATGGGAGTCCATAAAGTTGTCAAGATCAATCCAAAATCAGAAATAAATCATTCATGGGGTATAGATGGCATGTGTTGACTTTAAGATGCAAGTGGGTGCCAACTAATTAGCTAGTGGGTAGGAATTTAATCAAATAATGACTAAATATTTTATCCTAAGTTATGAGTGGGTTTAATAATATCCCAACACCCCCGTTTAAGCCTAAATTTATGATGGTATGTCAAAACTATAGGTATATATAGGGCCCAACATCAATGCTATGGTCACCCTTTAACAACTATTATGTCCAAAAATATGAGTAAAGAGGAAAAACCACATGGGGAAAATCCTCCCTCAAGAAAGGGCAAGGCACAAAATTTGAAATAATATGTCTTCAACATTTATTTATCTTCACTTGAATGAGCTGAATGAACTGCTTCTAGATGAAAGACTTGATGAAGAAATCATGAACTCCATGATCATGCGCTAGAGTCTAGAACTTACAAGAAAGAAGTTGAGAGACTCATGGTATCTCATCAACTGATGAAGTAGGAGAATTATATAAATGATTATTTATTCTAAAAAAAGTCTGAACTTCAAACACAATTTTATTTGGAAAAGATATCTGTGCATACTCCTTCCCAAAAAGTACAAAAATTAAGACAATTTATTACACACTCAATTCCCTGAATAGCTACAAAATTGTGATGCGAATCACATGTCATTATTCCAATATGATATAGAACCTTCCCATATCTGATATGAGGCTGATAAAACTCTGATATATAAGAAACATTATCATATGGACCAACAAATAAAAAGGCTTCAGTGACTCCATGAGGATAGAGGGATAGACTAGGAAAACTATGAGCAACGGGGGAAGACTGATAGGTGTAAAAAAGTGAATCATGAATGTAATTAATATATGAACCATAAGTGTGTATAAAATATCTAAACATATTTAATATCATTCCAAATATGAATAAGGCCATGGATAAACAACCAGTGAAATATAGACAAGACTTCAAACCATGTAGTATAAGTACTAACACTACATAAGAGACCAATGAGGAATCAACTAGTGAACTTGAGATTTATATAGTCTTAGGATTATTCAAAGGTATTTTATATGGTATGTATGGTGGTATTCTTTGTGTCAATACATGCATATCACCCTGCAAACATGCTTCTAAATCAGAATGATGGAGTGAGAAAGAGTTGCTCAAACACAAGTCGGGATCTAGTGAAAAATCACAATTATTGAGAGATGAATCTAGTAGACTGGTAGGAGGATTATCAAATAAAGGATCACAAGGACTTCACTTAGTGAACCTCTCACATATCACATGCGATCATGGGATATTAAAGAATACCCTTAATTTCCAGAGATATTGCCCCAAACTCTTTTTGTTGAAACCCCCTCCCAATAATTAAAACCTCCTCCCCACCCCTTTTTATACTTCAATCCTTATAAACCATCCTACCCACCCCCACCTTAAACCCCTCATGCCCCCCCAATATCTGCAATATATTGGTTCAATTTTTTATAACTTTAAAACCCATGAATTAACGTGATATGATATTGGTCAATAAGTGAAGACCCCATGGAAAGGATATGCTATTTCTGATTCTGATGTATTAGAGAATAAATATATATAAGATACATGAGAAAAGGATTTAACTCTAGCACTCAAGGAATAAGTTATATCACCTTGGAACTGCACACTATGACAGTGTTCTGAGGAATCAGCAGGCTTCTCTAGCTCATCTGGAACTTCGATATTGTGCTTCTCAAGAAGTTGAGACATGATGTCCATATTATTATTGAAAAAATTCTTCTCTGAATGAAATCCCTTGCTGCAATAAGAACACTTGGATGTGATCCCTTTCTTCTTACCCTTCTTTATTGAATCTTCATTAGTAGGCTTCGAGATTTCATCTTCAATTTCTGACTTTGGTTTCTTCTTTTTCACAATTTGCTTTTATTTGGATTTGATATTATTGGTTACTTGAACTATGAGAGCATGATACTTTCCCTTGGAATATATAATAACACCCATATGGATCGATTTATCTTGCTCCTTTGTTAGTGAATCAAGGGAAGGACACAAAGAAGAGATTTTCCATTTAGGAACAACAAGCCTAGTAGCAAGAAAAGTAGACACAAAAGTTGAGTAATCAGGACCCAATTTAGAAATAATGGAAAGGATTAATTGATCATCTTCCTTCTCAATCCCACAATGTTTGAGCATTAAAATAATTGACTTGAATTTTTTGAAGAAACAATCAAGAAAATTGAAACTGCTTGGACTCAGTGAGAATAACTCAATCTCCAACTGATGCGCTCTTAGCTAATCTTGAACTCGAAAGAGAGACTCCAATTGAGTCTACACTTGGTTTGGAGTGGTGAAACCATGTATATGAAAGATTCAATCAAGATCAATAGAGAGGCAAAGCAATCCATAGGCTTCATCCAACCTATTATGCCACTTAGCTTTTTCAATCACAGCATTGGTCTCATTCTCCAATGCTAGAGTAACTTTGTATAGTCCTTTACTATGCAATATAATTCCAATTTTAGATTTCCATTCATGGTAGTTGAAGGGAGTAATAATTATAGCTAAGGAATAATCCATATTTCTAAGTTGATGCACTCAAGAATAAAAACTAGGAGAAAATATTGTAAGCTAGACAAGCTCTTTTTCATAGAGAAATAGGAGACTGGATGCACTCTACTCGATATAATGTTGATGTAATTGTAACTTTGGAATGTATTCACTTGTATATCTTAATGTATTGTACCTCAATGTTTATTCTGGGAAGTGTCTGTAATGTATTTGAGTCATGTCATTCCCCAATGTTCCTATCGGGAGATTCAATAATGTAAACAAGTCATGTAAAGTCATTGTGGGTAACCATTCTATTGATCAAGGGTTAAATTCCCCATAGTTGTGGGGCACTAGGGTTATTAGAATCTCCTAGAGAAGTTTGACCTAGGTGGTTTAATGTAAGTCGAGTCATTAGTACCCCATTTGTGGTTACTCGAGCCTACAGAACTGAGTTAGGATTACTCAATCATGCATAACAAATTTAAAGGTTAAGTGAATGAAAGAATATAAATAGAGAGTGAGACTCTCTATTTATTACACACACACTCACTCACTGGGGTGCATGAGTGAGAGAGAAGAAGGTAGGATCAGAGAAAGAGACAATTGTTGTCGGGAGATCATCTTACTATTTTTGGGGGTTTTGCTTTTAGTGCTAATTCTATCTATAAAGAAGATGCAGGGTTTTCTCCTTTATGGTTTCCATGAGGAAAATATTTGTGTCCATTGTCTCTTATGTTTTTATTGTTGTGATTTTTATTCTATCATTTAAAGATCCTAAGATAATGCTTAAAATGATAAAAATCTAACATGGTATCAGAGCTAACCTGAGAAGAAGACATTGTGTAGCTATAGAAGCTAGGGCTTCTTAATTTTTGGATCTCTCTCCACAATACATGAGCAAAAGGATGCTAGGATAAATCTCCATTGAAGGGAGCATCTTTCTATTGAAGCGGAATTTGACTCCGATCATTTTCAGTTTTTGGTACGGGAAATTAGGGATTTTCTCAGAAGAGGACTTTTTTATTGAGCCTAGTATAGTATTTCTCTCCTCATCAAAATTGAATTTTAGAAACAAAGGTTGATATTTTTGGTTGGGTGAAACTCCAGGAAAGTCAAACGCTAGTTTGACCCCAGGCCAGAAAAATTGTAAATACTAAAACTGATACGTTTTGGTACATTCGCTATATCGCAGGATTGCAAAAGTCTCAAGGGCCAAAAATTTCACAGGTCGAGGATAAATTCCTGATGTACACTGTATCCTAGTTTTAGCCTCAGATTCACTATATTCTAGGATATATGATTCCTCCACCTTAGGGTTCCAACCTCTCCTAGGATTTCTTCCCAAACATGACACCTGGGGAGAATTGCTATATCTCGGACTATGAAGGTCCAAATGAAAATTATGAAGATGTTCCAAAAATGGAAAGGAAATTAATTTCTGTTTTCAAAGTTTCATACCTAGAAGATGAAACCATGACACATGGCAGTCCGTACAACTTCACTATGTTGAACAGTCCTGAAAAAGGTCACCTTGGAAAAACACTCATAAGTCCGAACTGGTGAAACCAATTCTAATGAAACCTGTGGTTTTGGAAAAGGGACAGACAAGGATACCTTAGTACGAAATTGTAGACACATAGGAGCTGTACTTTCTTATATACCATATAAACAGTATTAGGCATTTTTGCAAAAGAAATGTGTAAATTAGGGCTTCCTGTTCCAGGAGCTTCCCTCCACTGTTTTCAGAAAAGGAATACATTGGACAGCTCTCCTTGAAGAGTTATATCTTTCTATCCAATCATTTTTGAAAGATTTCAATTTTTGAAAATTAGAGTTTCTCTAACGAACCCTAGATCATCCATCTCCAGAACCAAGACGGACACCTCAAATTGGTAAGATCTAATCTTTTGCTATTTTCATTTGAGGTTCTCATTTCAAAGTGATCTATCACATCAGCTTGATGAAAAGCTTGGTGAGGCTGAGAAATTCTGAGCATGGAAGTATAGGATGTCACTAGTTCTTGAAGGAAATGAATTGGACACCTATATAAGTAGAGAGGTTCCAGTTCCAAAGGGAGATGAGGCTAAAGCCTTACTCAAGAAGAACTTGGTCAAGGCCAAGAAGATCATTACTAATTCAATAGAGGATCACCCTATGTTATAGAGATTTTCACCCCACTAGGTGAATCACACATTGTATGGCCTTCCCCTATCCCGCTGCAGACTCATTATTCCCTATGGACCACATTTTATCCTTTGATGTATCATTGATCATCCCCAGAACTATATAAGCTATGATATACGCGACTTTTTCCCCGATAACTGCGTACATACGCGGGTTTGACCCCTATAGTCGCGTACATCAGGATGTGTGCATAATCCAAATCCTTTTGGAGTTTTCCTTGACTTGGATCCGACTCATGTGACTCCTGGCCTTCCATATGCCTTGAGATCGCTCGGATTCGACCCTTCATTATCCCTTGTGAAGCTATATAAAGAACCCCTTGGTACATTGAAGGGAGGGGGAGAGAAGAGGAGAGAATTGAGAGTACCGAAACTATAGTCCATTGTTGCTAGAACTATACTTGATTCTGCATCCCTTTGTCCCTTTGGAGCACTGTTTTGTTCTTCCCAAGCTTGCCTTTGCTAGTGAGCTTGTATCGGAGTGATGGAGGATTAAGGTGGTGGAGGCCCAAGTGGGGGATTCAGTTTCTCCAGTTCGCAGACGTGCCGTCAGAGGTTGTCACTTGTAATCTCTGATTCATATTAATAGAAATATCTTTTCCTGTCCAGTAATGTGTATTTGAATGAAAGTTGCATCCATTGGAATATGTCAAATGCTTATACATTATTGATTATATATGCTAGAATAGATCTAACACCATGAAATATAGTATGCTTGTATTGTTTACTTGTTGTTGAGGACATGCTATAACAATTCAAGCTGAAGATTGGAAAGCTCAATGGGGATCTACTTCAACCGTCCAGAATAAGGGACGAGGTTCGATCCTTTAGTGTTAGATGTTTTTATTTCTATTGCATATTGGGAAAGATTGATTTCTGGAGTCTAGCTGTCTGTTGTGGTACCCCAAGCCATAGGAATTTCTCTCTGTAACAGAATTGGTGACTCCGCTGGGGATGTTCCTTGTTTTTCTTTAGGGTTGGGGGCACAATGGGCTTGATATTATTGACTTGCTCTTGATTTCTCTCAGTTTCTGTGTCGCATGTTGTAGTATGTTTTTCCATTGACACTCCCCTTTATTGGTTTGGCCTTGACCTGCTTTTTACCACTGCCTTCTCTATATACGCGGGTTTTTGGCCAACAGTCGTGTGTATATGCGGGTTTTTGGCCAAAAGGCGCGTACATACGCAGCTGTTCTTTATATAGTCACGTACATCCTCCCTTTTGGTGATTCTGATGTTGTGGGAAGTTGTTGGGTGGGTTGTGAGTGTGGTTGGGTATTCCTTGGGTCTGAAGTTATCTGTTGGATGCTTCTTTTGTGGCCAAAGTCCGTTCGTTCCTTTCTTAGGTATTACGTCTATACTGGCATATAGGTTAGGTTCACCACCGTTTGCATTTTGCATGACCTTCTGACCATGTCACTATATCCTTAGGTACGAACCCACTCTATTATGTCACGGAACCTTCTTGCTGCTATAGAAGTGGCATGATGTGAGTGGTAGAGACTCACCTTACATGGGTACCCTAGATAGCACCTTATTTGCATTTGGTGCCCATGCCAATGTTTCCCCCTTTAGGATGTGGGAGTTTGTTGTATAGTATTGCCATGACATTTAGCAAGAGCCTCATACTCCTCTTGATCTTATGCTGGCCTGTATCCCCTCAGGATCCCCTTATATCGAGTTGTGAATGCATTATCATGAGCTTTGCCTATCTTATTGAGCTTTATGCCGGCTCCCCTGACATTGCGTTTTAGCCATATAGCTCGAGCTTGTCTCATGTCTAGCCATGCAGAGCCTTTATTTATATCTTTTGTAACTTGATTCCATTTTTTACCGGGAGGGGATTTTCCCCCGAGTGTCGATATCCTACACATGTATCCTTGCATTGAGCATAGGTATGTTCCACTGCTTGGAACTAGTTTGTTTGCCTCTATGACACTCGTCTCCTCCTAGTTTGTAACTATAAAGCTAGTTTATTCTTTTTTCAAGCTTTTCAAATAACTGAAAAAGGCCAAAAAAACCAAAAAGCTGGACAAGAAAAGATATTATCTTTGGCAGCTGTCGAGTCGTGTCGCCTTCGAACAAAGCACTGTATTTCACACCCATTGGTTGGGTTATAGTTTGACTTTAGGAGCTGTACTCGTTATCTGAGTTTTATCTCCACCAACTGGTTAAGCTTCCAGTCCCTATGGAGCCTCTATTGATGCCTCCTGCGTCAGAGAGATGTCCCGGTTTGTATATCGAGTCTATGCTGCCTTCATTTAGTCACCATACACCGTTATGCTCTTGTTCGAAGGAAGTTGAAACCTGAGTCGGCCATTCCTCAGTTATCTTG
>LPNX010734652.1:102768-240332 GCA_001517045.1 Pseudotsuga menziesii
AGGCACTATGGAGACCTTGATCTGTTATATATCTTCATCCTATGTGGAGATCATTGTACTTTGTATATCTTCATCATGGAGATTCTGATCTATGTATATTGTACGTGGCGATGACCACATATGTTCTATCATGTTTCATGCCTATTCATGGCCATTGTACTCTTATGTATCCGGGACTGCTATATGTATGTGCAGTTATATGCAGAGTTGTATTATGGTATTATGTTGATTGGGTGGCTGGTCTTCCATTTGGGTACCTTCATCACTTCACTTCTAGGATGGACTTATAATGTATTTCGGCCATCGTATAACCCCTTTGATCTCATACATTAGGGGGCATCTATTATAGATATTTTCACCCCACTAGGTGAATCACACATTGTATGGCCTTCCCCTATCCCGCTGCAGACTCATTATTCCCTATGGACCACATTTTATCCTTTGATGTATCATTGATCATCCCCAAAACTATATAAGCTATGATATACGTGGCTTTTTCCCCGATAACCGCGTACATACGCGGGTTTGACCCCTATAGTTGCGTACATCGGGATGTGTGCATAATCCAAATCCTTTTGGAGTTTTCCTTGACTTGGATCCAACTCATGTGACTCCTGGCCTTCCATATGCCTTGAGATCGCTCAGATTCGACCCTTCATTATCCCTTGTGAAGCTATATAAAGAACCCCTTGGTACATTGAAGGGAGGGGGAGAGAAGAGGAGAGAATTGAGAGTACCGAAACTATAGTCCATTGTTGCCAGAACTATACTTGAGTCTGCATCCCTTTGTCCCTTTGGAGCACTGTTGTGTTCTTCCCAAGCTTGCCTTTGCTAGTGAGCTTGCTATCAGAGTGATGGAGGATTGAGGTGGTGGAGGCCCAAGTGGGGGATTCAGTTTCTCCGGTTCGCAGACGTGCCGTCAGAGAATGTCACTTGTAATCTCTGATTCATATTAATAGAAATATCTTTTCCTGTCCAGTAATGTGTATTTGAATGAATGTTGCATCCATTGGAATATGTCAAATGCTTATACATTATTGATTATATATGCTAGAATAGATCTAACACCATGAAATATAGTATGCTTGTATTGTTTACTTGTTGTTGAGGACCTGCTATAACAATTCAAGCTGAAGATTGGAAATCTCAACGGGGATCTACTTCAACCGTCCGGAATAAGGTACGAGGTTCGATCCTTTAGTGTTAGATGTTTTTATTTCGATTGCATATTGGGAAAGATTGATTTCTGGAGTCTAGCTGTTTGTTGTGGTACCCCAAGCCATAGGAATTTCTCTCCGTAACACCCTATACCACAAGTGTCTTCTCTAAAGACACCTAAAGAGATGTTTGAATCCTTGACCAAGCTATTTGAAGAGAAGAACATAAATCATAAGATGACTTTGAGAAAACAATTGAAGAATGTGAAGATCCAAAATGTAGAAACCATACTATCATACTTTACAAGGGTCTCTCAAATCAAAGAACAACTTGAAATGGTAGAAGAAGAAGTGGAGAATGAAAATTTTTTGATAACCACCTTGAATGACCTCCCAAGATCATGAGATTCATTCATTCAAGGAATGTGTTCCAGAAGGAAGTGATTACTTTCAGCAGACTCTAAGAAGAGCACACACAAGAAGAAGATCGACTCAAAATAAGAGAAAAGAAGATGGGAGCAACTGAAGATCAAGCTCTCACCATCCAAAGAAGATCCCTCAAGCGATGAGAAATATGAAGAACTCAACTCTTGAAGAACCTCTTATCCATATTATCATTTGAATAAGAAACAATGCTATTATGAATGAAGAAGATGATGAAGATGAAGGAGAAAGAAGGAGTCTACCCACGAAACAAATAAAGATAAGTATTCAATTGTCATTTCATGATATTGTTTTTGTTATGCATTTTTTTATATTCAGTTGATGTATTATGCATGATAGAATGTTTGCATTAATGACAATATACTACTAATATGCATGTGATGGGTAAGTAGCTCATGGTGCTATACAACTGTCCATTGCTACTTATCTATAATTAAACCTCTTTGTTGACATATTGGATTAGTGCACAATCTCAATGTTGTCCTGGTAGAGATGGAAGGAATCTAGAAAGTTTCCAAGAGATATGGATGAATGTTGTATTGGCTAAAATAGTTCCATGGTCATATATTTATACATAAGAATTTGCCATTATGAATATTCCTTATGAAATGTTTCTAATCATACAACTGGTGCATTTGACTTGTAGGAAAGATCACATAAAATCGCCTACAAGAAAAGAAGGATGAGACTTGTTCCGAAGAACAAATGACGACAATTCAAGATTCACTCTAATAATCCAAAATGAAGAATGATGTATAGGATGTAGTATCGATACCTAAAGGGAATTTTGTAGTTCCATCATGCAGTAGATGGAAACATCGTGGCATACAAGGTAGGACTCATAGGACGAGGCTTCTCATGGAAAGAAGGCATAGGCTACGAAGAGACATTTATAGCCACTGGAAGATAAGACACATGACATGTAGAATCATGTGTGCTAATGAAAAAAGGCCTTGTACAAGATCAAAAGACACCTGTGGGATAGCATATATATGACGATCTTGAAGATCACCTTGAGTGATGAAGATCTTAACCTTTTCTACAAGGTTGAATATGAAAGCCTATAGAGGATGACAAGCTCATAGATGGGTGCGAGAAAAACTTTTGAAAAGGTTCAATATAGAGGATCTTGGTATCTAGTGACCCTAGATGGATACATAGAATATTAGTAGCAGAGGAAGGTACTTGTCACTCCATTATAGAATGTTTCAGTGCATAGAGTATGAAAGATAGAGGGAGAATGATGCTCCGATTTAGAGGGCGTCACTGCAGAAGATCCTAAGGTTCGACATGGTATGACAAGATGGATAGATTACTGATGACTCTAGGATTTACTGAGAGTAAAGAAGATTCCAATATTTTATTCAATATTAAAGGTGGAAGACCAATGATGCTCCTATTACATGTTGATGACTTGTTCCTGACAGGAAATGAGGAACTCATTAGAGTTGCAAGAAGGAGACTTTCTACCAAGTTTGAGATGAAGGAATTGGATATGATGCACTACTTTCTAAGCATGGAGGTGTGGAAGAGTATAGACATAATCTCCCTGGGACAAGGGAAGTATGCAGAAGAGATCCTGAAGAGGTTCAGGATGATGGACTACAAGCCCATGACCACACCTATGGCATAGAACCTAAAGTTATTGAATGTTGCTTCATCAAAGACAGTTGATGCTATGATGTATCAACAGATGATTGGTTCCTTGACGTACCTGATGAATACGAGACAAAATATTTTCTTTGTTGTGAACACATTGAGACATGTTCACCTAATGGTTGCAAAGCATGCAGTGAGGTACCTAAAGGGTACAGTTGAGTATCGGCTCAAGTATGAGGTGAATCAGAAGACTAACCTGGAGGGTTATGTGGATTCAAATTGGCCAGTGCCATTGATAAGAAGAGTACTTCAGGGTGTTGATTCAGTATGGGATTAGGTGTGATCTCTTGGTTTAGCAGGAAACAGTATTGTGTGGCACTAAGTACAGCTGAAGCAGAGTAAGTTGTAGCTTGTTCAGCTAGTTGTGAGGCAGTATGGCTAAGGAAGCTATTGTCTGATTTATTTGATCTCCAGTTGGATGCTACTTGTATATATTGAGACAACCATAGTTGTGTGAAGTTTTCTGAGAACCCGATGTTCCATGCCAATTCAAAGCATATCGACATAAAATATCACTATATCATGGATATGGTATAGAGAGGAGCAGTGAAGCTCCAACATGTTGCAATGGATGAACAAATAGCTGATGTGTTGACTAAGCCATTGGCCATAGTGAAGATTGAGTACTTTAGGGAGAAGCTTGGTGTTCTCCAGATCGAGGTTCCCTCCAAGGGGAAGTGATGAGTCCGTGATCCATTCTGACATAGTGAGAGGATTGGTTCCTTCCATGTTCAGATGTAAGGGCTGAGCCATACTATCATGGTGAGGGAATTGGTTTTTTCCATGGTTAGATGTGAGTGCTGAGCCATTTTGAGGTGACTCTGAGAGGTGTTCTCACATGATCAAATATAAGCACTGAATGCCATTCTCTAAATGGAGAGACCTGGTCAGTTAACAGGAATACTCATCCTATATCTGAGGGCCATTCTGATGTGATTAAGGGATGTGTTCCCACATGATCAGATATAAGCGTTGAATGCCATTCTCCAGGAGAATGGAGGCACCTGGTCAGTTACCAGTAATCCTCAGCCTAGGGCTGAGAGCCATTCTGATGTGACTATGGGATTGGTTCCCACATGATCATATGTAAGTGCAGAGCCTTTTCATAGATCATAGTAGGTTTGTCCTATCATGCTGGTGATTGTAAGTGATGTTCCTTTCCACAGATGATAGTAGGTGTGTCCTATCATGCTGGGTGTTGTAAGTGCTAATCCTTTTCACAGATGATAGTATGTGTGTCCTATCATGCTGGTGGTTGTGAGTGTTGTGCCTTTTCACAAATGATAGTAGGTGTGTCCTATCATGTTGGTGGTTGTAAGTGCTATGCCTTTTCACAGATGGTAGTAGGTGTGTCCTACCATGCTGGTGATTGTAAGTGTAGTGCCTTTTCATAGATGATAGTAGTTGTGTCCTATCATGCTGGTGAATGTAAGTGTTGGGAATTTCTGACATGGTTCTTGGATGTGTTCCTCCCATGGTCAGATGTGAGTGCTGGGAATGCCTTTCTGACATGGTGTTGGATGTGTTCCTCTCATGGTTAGATGTAAGTGTTGGGCAGGCCATTATGACTTAGGGTCAGATATAAGCACTGAAGAAGACCTACATGGAGGCTAGGACTACAACCAACATGAAAAAGGGTTGGATCTATAGAACTTCCTATGATGAGAAGAATCAAGAGATAGCACCAGTGATGATGACCCAGCGATGATCCAGATCCAGTGATGATGATCCATATCGAGTGATGATCCAGATCCAGTGGTGATGATCCATATTTAGATGAATATGACTTGAATATGAATATGACTTGAAGATGAAGATGACTTGAAGATGAATATGGAGAAAACTCAATGATGATCCAGTGGATACAGAGAAGAAGACCTGTGCTGATAAATTGTGTCAAGAGAATACATTCCTAGTTAAGAGGGAGTGTTGATGTAATTATAACTTTTGAATGTATTCACTTGTATATCTTATGTATTGTACCTCGATGTTTATTCCGAGAAGTGTCTATAATGTATTTGAGTCATGTCATGCCTCGATGTTCCTATTGGGAGATTCAATAATGTAAACAAGTCATGTAAAGTCATTGTTGGTAACCCTCCTATTGATGAAGGGTTAAAATCCCTGTAGTTGTGGGGCACTAGGGTTATTAGACTCTCCTAGAGAAGTCGTCCCTAGGTGGTTTAATGTAAGCGGGGTCATTAGTACCCGAGTTGTGGTTACTCGAGCCTACATAATAGAGTTAAAGGTTAAGTGAACAAAAGAATATAAATATAAAGTGAGACTCTCTATTTATTACACACACACTCACTCAGTGGGGTGCATGAGTGAGAGAGAAGAAGTTCGGTTCAGAGAAAGAGACAACTGTTGTCAAGAGATCATCTTACTGTTGTTTTTGGGTTTTGCTTTTGGTGTTGATTCTATCTCTAAGGAAGTTGTAGGGTTTTCTCCTTTATGGTTTCCACGAGGAAAATATTTGTGTCCATTTTCTCTTATGTTTTGATTGTTGTGCTTGTTATTCTCTCAGTTAAAGATCCTAAGATAATGCTAGCTTAAAATGATAAAAATCTATTAGATAACAGATAGCTACTAAACTCTATATATCTTGAGCAACATTGCACTTTGATACCATGTAAGGTTTTCCTTTACACCAAAACATGAAGATCCTGATGAATATTTGAAACCAAGCACAAGGACCTCTCATGAGGAATTCTGTGAGGTGCAGCGGTTATACCATGCAGTTGTACCGAAATTCCAACACCCCCCCTCTGGCGTAGCTCAGGGGAATTGAAATTGAGACCTATGATCTGATACCATGTCATAATTCTAAATCCTTGATGACAACATGAATTCCATAAACAAGATAAGAATCTAAGCACACAATTAATCTCACTGGGAATTACAGAGAATTAGCATAACGAGAGAAGAAGAGGAATTAATGAACACACATTAATGAATTATCAATAAATGATAATTGATATTATTAAAATGGTAATACATCCTTATAAATGAGATTGATTTGATGGAATAAAGCTCAGTTATAGCTCATAAATTAGACTTAACAAATATGATAAACCCCCATAGGTGGTTAAAGCACTTCCCAAATAATTCAAGGACCTCACGAATTACAAAAAGAATGATATGTGAGTTGTCAAGAGTGATGGAAAAACAGTCTAATCCTGGAATATGGAGAGAAATTCATGGAGGATGGGTTAGAAACAAAATATATCAGTTTCCTAGTTAACTAGCTTTACCTTATCCACATAAAAGCTGGATAAAAGTAGAATAAGGAAGAATCTATAGGAAAGTGTACTTACTAATTCTGGGAGTCCATAAAGTGGTCAAGATCAACCTAAAATAAGAAATAAATAATTCCTGGGATATAGATGGAATGTGTTGAATTTAAGGTGCAAGTGGATGCCAACTAATCAGCTAGTGGGTAGGAATTTAATAAAATACTGATTAAATATTTTATCCTAAGTTATGAGTGGGTTTAATAATATCCCAACACAAAGGTCACCCATACAATCTAATACAAAAAAGCAACTTCTCAATAAACCGAGGAAATCGGGAAAACGTCATGGGACACCCCCTGCTCAAAATGAACAATAGGGAACTAGATCAAGATTTCACACCAAGAGACAAATTTCTCCCAAGTAAGAAAATTTGTAAAGCATTTAATGCAGTGTGGTATTACTTATGTTCACTAGTTCACTGATGCAATGCATGTGAACCATGTGAACCTCCTTCTTCCAATCTCATGTGAGATAGGAAAGGAGATGTTGTTGCTTTGTAATCATACATGTACCTTTCAAACCTATGTGACAATATGGAAGAGTTCAACTTGGGATTCCATTCCTTGGGGGATTTCTTGATCCCATAAAATGGTTTCCTCATCTTGCATAGGAAGGAAGAATCATTAGTGTACCCCTTAGGATGTTCCATGTAAATTTCTTCTTCCAATTTACCATGTATAAAGGAACTTTTTTATCTTCTCTCTGGAGAAAGAAAGACATGATCCATTGACTTATTGTTCTATAAATATTTCTATTCCTTATCCATGGATGCCTTCCTTGGTGGATCATGGAAATTCACTTTGTATAATTGTCAATCAAACCCCACCATCATGTACCACCTCTCTTGGAGAAGTCGACCTGTATGACATAGCACAAGGTTCTCATCTTGAAACTGAGATCTGTTTCTCCTTTTGTTAGATGGATCTCCAAGCATGTTCCCATCAGCCTCATTGACTTTATGAGCCCATTTAGGCCTAGGATTGGGAGTGGAGACTAGATCTAGATCTGGATCTGTTTGAAAATCACCCTCAATAAATTATATCTAATTCAACTTGGTCCTCATCTTCAAATTCTATATTTGAATCATCATAGGAAACATCATCATATGCAAATGATTTGGGCACAACATGTTTACCTTCACTTTTAACTGGCTGTAGAACTTGCAATGGATCTCAGTATGGAAAAACATGTGAGAACTCGTATGCCTTGGAGGCATTGTTTGCAACACCTTTAGCTATAATATTCCTAGTAGAGATATATGAGATCTCAACTGTGTCAAGTCAAAAAAAAAATCTCTTTGGTGAACCAGTATGTGTCATTTGGTAAACATATAACAAATTTGTTTCTAAGGAAGGTACATACAAAACATTTGGAACACTCCATGTTCTAATTTTATTGTACCCTTCCCTTCATATTGGATTTGAGTATCATATGACATGTGAATAATTGGGCCATCAACGATATTTAATGAAGAAATTGATTCTTTGGAGGAAACCATGTGGTTGGAGGCTCCAAAATCAATGAGGAAGGCTTGATATTTTTAAAACACAACCTTCAGTGCATGACACCTCTGATGATCATTGATATCTCTTTCATGATCAATATTCCTTGCACCTCCTAGGAGGGAAATATGGTGTTCTTCAAGAAGTTTGGCCATTTGATCTATATTTTTGTTCATATAGTCTTTCTCTCATTGGTTTCCTTTCTTACAATAAAAACACTTGGTCTTTTCAAACATCTTATGCTTGTCCTTCTTGGAACCTGAGGCTCAATCTAATGGATCAAACTCCTCATTGGGTTTTAATTCAGTATATCTTGTCCTTCCCCTTCTGTTTCCCTTTTTCTTTCACATTCTTGGTCTCCCCAACCATAAGAGATAAAAATTTGGAGGATTTTAGGGATCCCATTTGCATCAACTTGTCTTGTTCTTGAATGAGGGAGTCATTGAATGGATTGAGTGAGGGAATTCACCAGTTTGGGGTTGTTAGTCTCTCAAAGTGGAAGGTGGAAACAAATACAAAAATTCATAACAATATTTCTTAGAATGGAGAGAACCAATTTCTCATCCTTCTTGTCAATTCCACATTGCTTGCACTGCATGACCAAAGACTTGAATTTGGAGAAGAATTTTTGGATGATTTAAAAAATGTTGGGTTGAAGAGAAATCAACTCATTGTCCAAAATGTCACCTCTCAGCTCATCCTTCTTTCCAAAAATTGACCCGATCTTCTGCCATAATTTCCTTGGTGTTTTTAATCCATCAAGGTGGAAGAGTAACTCCCTCGAGATATGAATACGCATGAAACCAAAGGTTTCATCTAATTTGTTTAGGTACTTATATTTCTATAAAGGATGATGGGGCTTGACCTCCTTTCACATTTTCACCCTATATAGATGTTTATTGTGGAACAAAATATGAATATCCCCACTAATCCAGGTAATTGAAGGGTGTGAGGATCCTCGGTGTCAAGGTTGTTGAATTCTCCATTTTGAAGCTTCATGAGCAACACTATTCTTCTCAATTATTCAAATAACATGAAAAAAAAATTCAATTCAAAGGTAAACCAACATAATTACTCTACTTTGACATGAGCACATTATTAGGGTGCTTCACACCTTTCTAGACTTCTCTTGATAAATCCATAGGGAGTAAGGAAAAGATATCGGGATTTATATGGAACCCAATTTCTTCTGGTGCATAAATGGAAGTTTTCGATGATTGAAAATAGATTGATATGGATCTCATACCGTGTAAAATTAGTAATACCTTAGGCTCATCAGGATGGATTGAACCTCACTGTGGAAGAAAGAATTAATGAGGAATAATTCCAATACAAGAATTTCCAAATAGTCGTGGTGAAATTATTCAGACAAGAGGCAAGAATTTGATAGCATAATCATAACTGAGTAATCATTAAACTATATGAAATTCATCCATGATGTAATAGAGAGAATTGAGTCCTATATGAGTGATTCAAATCCCTTGACTTAGACTGACTTTGGACATCACTAACTGTGGAAAATCACCACTAGAGGCTCACCAGTGTAACTCTAGACAACTAAAACACCTCACAATCAGTTAACTAACCAAGGTAGGTGAGAAAATGAACCTAATATCCTTAAATCATGCAAAAGTGGAACTAGGTTAATTCAAGGTTAACTGAATGTGGCCCATCAGAACATAACTCAACACATACTAGGGTGAACATATGGCGGTATTCCCACGACTCAATGTGGGCTCCTAAAATATAAGGATTGGTCTCTCGAGCTTCTAAACCCATGAACGAGGGCACATCAAGTGGTAGGTGGGACTCATCAAACTTCTCCATGGAGCTAATGAAGTGGAAACATATTCCTAAGATAGGAAACTAACATTTAGAATATGGTGGTCAAGGGAGGATTATAATAATCCTAACAATGAGATGGTCCTATCACATATCTAGTTGGCATAGTCACCATTTTCTTAAAAATTTCAACATCATCCCTATAGGTTTATTTAAGGAACACTATATTGTGTTTTGTTGTTTGTGGGGATGTTTTTATTATCACTAGTGAATTTATCCCATTTTTATTTTCCTATGTTCTTGCTCCTTGTTGAATAATAACAAATCTTTCCATACTATGGTCTTCTCATGGATACAAGTTAATTAGATCAACTAATCCCCTTATGAGATCTTCTCATTCTATAATAAGCTATGGGAATTCTTCAATAGTGTGAGTGTTCATATAACAATATTTACACCATGGCCTCTTAGATAAGGTACAATCCTAGGTAGCATGTCCAATATCATTACAGTTGTAACATAAAATTAGACATGTCCAAACTACTCTTCATCTTAATCCAAAACCTGTTCCACATCCTCTGTCTCCTCCTCTTTCTTGTTGTTGATCTACTACCTGGTATATGGAATGTTTTAGTCTTTGTGTCAATGTATCTAAGGCTCTACATTTATTTGTACTATGTATTTTAAATCCACAAAATTAATAGTATAATATGTTTGACACTAAATATTACTTTTGTAGGATTGGGAAGAGTTGTGGTGGATGTCCAAATTATTTGCAAATCTCATTGTAATCTATTGTGGTAGTTTTTAGGTCTAAAGTGGTCATCCTAAGGGACATGATAAAATAAGAGTTAAAATAATAAAATAATAGTTATGAATTTGGGAGGAGAAAAATAATAACTACTTTTTCTTATCATATTTTTGACATATCTCCTTATTGCTTTACCCAAGTTTCAAGTATGGGCACTCCTTGGATATAGAATTTAATTATGCATCCAACGCATACCCACATGGAATACTTTTGAGGGACCCATGGCATAAAAAACTAAAAATTCAATAAAAAAATTTTTATTATAAAATAGATTTTTTAATTGAATTGATTTTATGTGCTATGGGTGCCTCAAAAGTATGTAGTGTAGGTATACGTTGTGTGTGTAATTGAATTCTTCTTTCAATGAGTTCCCAACCTTGAAATTTGAATAAATCAATAAGGAGAGATGTCGAAATTACAAAAATAAAAATAAAAAAAGGTATTTTTTCTTTTTCCCTCTAATTTTTTTTATAAATTTTACCCTCTTGGTTGACATCACCATATTCAAATTTATTGGAGCTTATAAAGTGAATTTTAATGGTAAATATTTTTTTTGAGGCCAATTTTTTACCTCAAAACTTCGCTAATGCATTAAGAGAATGGATTGGTTGATATGGATATGTGGGATGACCTTTGAAATGAAATGGGTTTGTTGTTGTGACTAGTGCAATAGTCACACTTGGACCATCATTAAATGGTCCACTCGTGGGGTTATTCATCCCCTCATCTTAGGACACTCTGATACATGATGGATTTCCTTCATACATCCTATGCACCATACTTGTGATCAATTTTTTTATTGTATGGTCAAATCCTACATCCTCTCGATTAGAATAGTAAGTTGTATTTTCACTTGTGATAAATCCCTAATAAATTACAAAGTTCTAATGTTAGTTGGGTAATTACCCATTGATTCAATTTCCATATCCTATTCTAAGGAAGTTTGAGGTGAAACCACAACCTGTTGTGATAAGGGAATTCTAGTCATAGGTAATAACCCTTGAATAAGACATTCCTTATGGTGATCTTCATGCATAAGAAATGCGAGTTTAAACAACGCATCCATTAATCATTGCATATAGTCCTAAGAATATTCTCCTCGCATCTGCTTAGTCTCCCTTAGTTCTGTGATACTTTTCTACTCTGACTTGGGTTGTAAAAATTCATCGAATAAAAAATTATTTATTTATGTTAGAGTAAGGGCTAGTGCATTTCAATATTGCAACTCAATCAACTTCATATATCATTGTAAGGCTCTTCTGCATATCATGGTCTGGAATTCAATTAGTTTTGATGTTGTAGGGTCCCCTATAGGGATATTTATTGATTCACATAGACAACAATACTATTCCATATCATATTTACCTCATCTTCCCCAAATGTTTGGACATTTCATGGACAATCATGCTTCCACTCTAGCATTGTGGAAGCTAGGGATACTACCAACAAATCCTTGATGCCCAAGTTGAGCCACAATGTTACCACTACTCTATTAATAATTTTTACTACTTCCACTTGCTAAAGAACCAATATGCAAACTAGTAGAACTATTGATCATGTGACTATACCAAGGAAACTGTAAAACAAGGTATTGATAATGTGTTACCAAGATTTGTGAGGGTTCCTGGGGGATATTCGATGGTGTGCTACTATTGTTACTTATAGTATCTTTTGTTACTTCTAGTAGTTCCTTCTGTAACAATGAGGGGCTCACTTTATGCGGTATTGTCATTTTCCACATGTTTGGATAACTATAATTGTTCAACAACTTCATCTAAGGAAGGAATAGGTTACTAATATGGAAATCCATTACCTGGTAACTATACTTCATAGTCTTGTTATATACTTGTACCTTCTCCAAAAATTCCCCTTATTAGATCATCCTACACCTCTATTACTATTCCTCTTAAGCATGAACCGTCTAGTTCCTCTCTCCACTTCATCTATCGTAACTCACTCTCCCTTTCCTCATTCATTTCTTCATTCTAAAACTCTTTTTCTAGTTGTACACTTCCCTTCTATGGTTTTGTCTTTTTTGTCTTCCACAATTGTTTTCATATTTACATGATTCTTTCTTTTTTCTCATCCCTGGTGTCAAATGTCAAAAACATATCCCCCCTCCATTGTACATAGGTTTCACCTTTCGCAAGGTAGCATAAACACCTCAACCATTCCCCTTGACAAATGAGGGTTTTACTCCTCCATTCTGTGCCTATTCTTTCTTAATCAATTACAAAAAAGAAATCTTCTAATAACTCAAGAAAACCAAAAGCAATCAAATCAAACAAACAATTTTTTTTGTTTTTGATGTAATTTTAAAAAGAAAAGGATAAAATATCACACAAAATGGAGTGCAAGAAACTACAACACTTTCCTTTCCTACAAATCTAAGAAGATTTTTCAGAAGATCAATAGAGAAACTATGAACCCAAGACTAAAATCCACACAAAACTTTCAATTTCAAATCTCCCTATGAACTTACTCTTGAGATATAAACCCAAAGAGGAAGTTCAAGATAAAAACACTATCAGACCTGCCAATAAGCTACAATGCAGATTGACAAAAACCCAAATAGAAACAAAACTTTTTCAAGGAGAAGACTTAGAGCTAGAGATGTCCTACCTCACTACACTCTGAAGGGTTACACTAGGGAGTCAAAAATCAGTCAACGCTCCTTATATTCTACTGGGATGTGACATCGACACACTATGCTTAAGGAGGACATGCATCAGGGGAGCTCTATGATAGTAGGAAGCAGGCGTCAGTAGGAGTCCAATGCTATGTTAAGCACACCCAGGTGCATTAGTTGATATAGAGAACCACAAAGGAAAGTAACCTATAGGATAAACCTATGTGGATTAAACTGGAATTAAGGTAAGTTAAAACACAAACCATAGAAGGAAAATGAAACTGTAGTAAGGCGGATCGCTCACCTTCAAACTCTAAATGAGTAAAAAACAAAATTCACAAGTTTGTAATCCAAAGTGACATCATAAATTCACATATCTAACTCGATCTACTCCATATCTAACTGGATCTTACCTAGTATGGTCTCCAATATTTTTACTGAGAATATTTCAATCAATGCGTACAAAATTTGTTCCCCTAACCTACATGGTGCAAGTCTATAACAAAAGGACATAGTAATGTATCCTCTCCCTAGATGATTGAGATACTTGAATGTCAAGCTCTCTTTACCTTGAGTGTGGGAGATTGTCCTTGTTTTATCAATCCTTGGGAAGTCGACTATACATGCAAAGAACACAAAAAACAAGACAAGAGATGAGAGAAATAAGATAAATTAGTGATCTATACTAATGATTAAGGAAACTAGTAATAAATAATCAATATTAACACCAATCATTTTTGGGAAAGGGAAACATTTTTGTATTAAATATCAAAAAACAAATTTACAATCAAATCCTTTGTCCAATCTTTTCTTTTACAACATATTTGACTTGCTCAGACATATACTACAAACTATGCAAGATCTCACTCACAACCACTCTCTCATTTCCTCATATACTAGACTTGAATCCATCAGCATGAGGATGTTATCTTGGTCTCTCCCTCACATGGTCCATGTAGTTTTCTTTTATATGATAAAGGAATCCCAAATGGGTTTAGATATTTTAGGAGGACAGTAGGGAATGATCCCTAGGGGTTAGGAGGTCGACTGCCAACTTTCTCAAGTAGTTAGGATCATTGTACATGAGAGATTTCTCCTAGAAGCTTCTCAAATATTCTCTTTTTTACCCTTTTTGGACTGCTAATGCTCCTTGTAAACATGATAAGTGCATCAGCTCTCTTTGTCTGGGGAATTGAGCAACAAGGCCCCAAAAATATATTTTGTCTGGGGAATTCAATGGATTTGAGCATTAGGATGGATTTTGGGTCTAACAACATGTTTACATGTTGGAATATAATATAAACTTCAGATATTGGAATCCCTTGTTTGTGTCAAATCTGCATCTTTTCACTGTTTTTCTCATGCATTGTCAAATTCTTTTATTATGAGTATTTTATTAGATTGTAGATCCTATTGTGAATTATAATTTAACATGGTATCATAACTCAAGGATATTCTAATGAAATTTATAGAGTTCATAGGATTTCAATTATCAATCTAGGGTTCCCTTCAAAGGATCGAGTGTTTGCATTGCAAGTTATTTAGTGGTTCTTTGTCACCCAGTGAGCAGAAGCAAATGCAGTAGTATCATGTTACCTTTCTCACTCCATTCAACAAATTTAAGTGGAATACCAAGATGGTAATCCATATAAGATCTAGATGTCTCTATAGAGTTACCATGGGGATAGAAAATTAGCTGAACTAGGTTGTTGAGAAGTCCAAGTTTTTTAACATAATGGATGAAGCGTTTGGGATTCTATGTCTCAGTATATCGAGAGACCTCATGTTTCCTGTTCACAATATCACAACTCCAAATTAAGTGTGTCTCAATATCAAATCATTGTTTTTGAATACCGATGAACTAAGAGGCCATCGACTTGAGAATGAGTTGGTCTCCTTGAGCCCGACCCATTTCGAGACGATCCAAGACTTCTTCACCAAGTTCAAATCCCTAGTTCTTCAACTGAATAAATGTGGCATCGAGAAAAAGGAAGAGAATTTAATTATGTCCATAATGTCAAATCTAGTTCCTAAATAATTAGTGTGTGTCTCAACATTTCACTCAGGAAAGATAACAGTTCAAAACTAAATGTTTAGCAGACTTCATGGAGGCTCTGACTTAAGAACAAGACAAGTTGGTACAAATGGGTACCATAAAACCTAAAAAAGATATATAGAAATGGAATCTTTGATACTGTGAATAAATAGATCCTTGATGCTAAGAAGAAGCATAGGATGTAGATCTAGCTACAAGATAATTCTCACAAGCATGCACAAGGAGAATAGAGAGAAGAATACTAAGACTGAATACAACAGAAGAATAATAATTGAATATTTATCCAATGAATTGATGATTATTATAATAGAAATGCATCCTTATAAATAAAAATTGAGTTTCTAGAAGAAAACTCACACTAGCTCGTAAAGAAGACTTACTCAAATATGATAAACCCCCATAGGTGACTAAAGCACTTTCCAAATATGTCAAGGACCTCACAAATTGGATGAATCATGAGTGAGTTGTCATGAGTGATGGAAAAACATAATAATCATGGAATATGTATATAAAATCATGGAGTGTGGGTTGGAAACAAAATATATTAGTACCCTAGTTGACTAGCTTTACCTTATCCATTGAAAGGGAGGAATAAAGAAGGATAAAGACAAAATATGTAGGAAGGCACAATTACTAAATATGGTAGTCAATAAAGTAGGAAGGATATAACCAAAATCAGGATAAAGGAGCTACTAGGGTATATATGGCAAGTGTTGACCAAGTGGTGCTAGTGGACGCCAACTATCTAGGATAGTGGATAGGAAATTAATAAAAAAATGATTAAATATTGTTATCCTAAGTATGGAGTGGGTTTATAATAATCCAAAAACACCCTTTAAGTCCAACTTTATGATGGATTTATTTGAAATAATCAGAAATATATATGCATATAGGTCCCAACAACAAGGCTATGGTCAACCTTTACAATTATTTATGTCCTGAGAAGTGAGGAAAGAGGAAAAACCATGTGGAGAAAATCATCCCTCAAGAAAAGACATTGAAAAAAATTAAACAACATATTTTCATTATATATTTTTCTTCACTTGAATGAGTTGACTGAACTGCTTTTGATAGAAGAATTTGATAAAGAGGTTGCGAACTCTATGATCATGCACTAGAGTGTATAATCTACAAGAAAAAAGAGGAGAGACTCCTTGTAGCTCATATTATGATGAAGTAGGATAATTATATGAATGATTATTTATGCTAAAATAATCTGATCTGCAAACACAATTTTAAAATGAAAATATATCTGTGCATACTCGTTCAGAAAGAGTAGAAAAATCAATACAATCAGTTCCTTGTATAGCTGCAAAATTGTGACGTGGGCCATGTATCTTCTTTTCGAACTATTGTAGCACCTTCCCAATTCTAAAATGAGAATGATAATACCTTGATATATCAGAAATATTATCATATGGAATAACAAAGAACAAAATTTCAATGTCTCCATGGGAATATAGGACTAGAGTAGGAAAAGGAAGAGTAACTGAAAAAACCTGATGAGTGTAAAGATATGAATGATAGATGGACTTGATATATGAACCATGAGTGTTTATATCACATAAAAACATGTGAAATATAATTCATATGATGACTAATTTCATGGGTAGCCAACCAATGAAAAACAGGAAAAACTTGAAACCATTAGATATAAGTAACACTGCATAAGAAACGAATGAGGAATCAACTAGTGAACTTGGGGTTTGTATAGTATTAGGAGTATTCATAGGAATGTTAGATGGTATGTATGATTTCATAATATGAATATAATCCTATAAAAATTATTCTAATTCGGAATTATAATAATTGGAATGGAGTGAGGAAGGGCTGCTAAAGGACACAGGATCTACTGAAAAATCACAAGTATTGGGAGATGAATCTTGTAGACTGATAGGTGGATTATTCAAGAAATACACTAATAGACTCCGATTCTGATATATCAAAAAATCAATCTATGTCATATATATGATGAAGGTATTTAAATCTGACATTCAATGCATAGTTCATATTACCTTTGGATTGCGCACTATGACAGTGTTATGAGGATTCAACAGGATTCTCTAGCTCACTCAGAACTTCAATATTATGCTTTTCAAGCAACTGAAACATGATGTCCAACTTATTCTTGAAACACTTATTCTGAGGATGAAATCCCTTACTATAATAATAACACTTGAATGTGCTCCCTTTCTTCTTGACGTTCTTCGTTTAACCTTTATCAATAGGCGTCAAAATTTCATCTTCATTATATGACTTTGGCTTCTTCTCTTTCACTATTTTCTTCTCTTTTGATATTGCATTCTTAATTCCTTGAACTATGAGAGAAATATCCTTTCCCTTGGAGATTGTAAGAGCACTCATCTGGATAAATTTATCTTTCTCCTTTGTCATTGAATCAAAGAATGTACTCAAATAAGGCATTTTCCAATTACAAAAAGAAATCCTAGTAGCATGAAAAGTAGACACAAAAACTTAGTATTCAATACCCAATTTTGATAGAATGCAAAGAATAAATTGATATTCCTTCTTCACAATCCCACATTGCTTGAGAAATAGAACAAGTGACTTGAATTTGGTGAAGAAACCATCAATATAATCGAAACTACTTGGAATCAATGAAAATAACTCATTCTCCAACTGATGCACACTTATCTCATCTTGTACTCCAAAGAGAGACTCAAGTTTGGTCCTTACTTAAATTGGAGTGGTCAAACCATCTAGGTGAAAAATAATATCAAGAGAATTAGAGAGGAAAATCAATCCATAGGCTTCATCCAACCTATTATTCCAGCTATCTTTCTCAACAGTAGCATTAGGCTCATTATCCAAAGCCAAAGAAACTATGTATAGTCCCTTACTATGCAATAGAATCCCAATTTTGGATTTCCATTCATAATAGTTGTAGGGATTTAGGATCATAGTTGAAGAGGAATCCATGATAATAATTTTATGCGTTCAAGAAGATACTCTCTGCAACCTGCACAAATAAAAACTAGGAGAAAAAAATTGTAAGCTCAATTCAAAATCTTCTTCAGAGAGGAATAGGAGACTAGATTCCCTCTAATGTAGAGAACTGGTAGCTCCTCAACCCTGTATAAATTGAGAAACCTTGCGCTATGATACAATGTATAAATATCATCTCTTATACTATGAAGAAATAGATCCTTGATTCTAAGAAGAAGCACAGGATGTATATATAGCTACAAGATATTTCTCACAACCATGCATAAGGAAAATATAGAGAGGAGTAATGATATTGAATACAAGAGAATAATAATAATTGAATATTGATGAAATGAATTTATGGTTATTACAATATTAATACATCCTTATAAAGGAAAATTGACTTGTTAGAATACAACTCATGCTAACTCATAAAGTAGACTTATTAAAATATGATAAACCCCATAGATGACTAAAGCACTTTCCAAATATATCAAGGACCTCGTGAATTATTTGAATCATGAATGATTTTCCATGAGTGATGGAAAATCATGCTAATCATGGAATCTGGAGAGAAAATCATGGAGGATGGGTTTGAAACAAAAGATAGCAGTTTCCTAGTTGACTAACTTTACCTTATCCACTGAAAGGAAGGAATAAAGCAAGATAAAGACAAAATCTATAGGAAGGAGAAGTTACTAAATATGGAATTCAATAGATTAGGTAGGATATAACTAGAATCAGGATAAAGGAGCTCATGGGGTATATATGGAAAGTGTTGACCCAGTGGTGCAAGTGGATGCCAACTATCTAAGGCTAGTGGATAGGAAATTAACAAAAAATGATTAAATATTTTATCCTAAGTATGAAGTGGGATTATAATATTCCAATAGGATCAATCTCTTTTAACAAGAGAGGTATAAGGACAAATAGAAACCCAAATATTATGGTGGGGGTTCGAATCCTAGCAAGTACAAATAGAAGAAGCAAGAGAAGTCAAAATGCACTTACTGTCACAAGAGTTGGAGCCCTGAGATTGCATACATCAATAAAACCACTGACATGATGGCACAACACTTTGAGAAGATCAATATCCCTCTTCCAGATGGAAAAAGGAAGAAGGATGGAGGTTCAAATTATGAAAACAAGGAGAGATTCCATGTATTACTAGATAACACTTCTAGATCTTCCTCCTTCAACAAAGATTCAGGTGCCTCAAGGAATATGAATTATATAGGATAATCCTTCTCTTCCATTCATCCATACAATGGTCCATCCATCCTCATGGAATATGACTCAAATATCCCAACGAAAGGGATTGGTAGGATCAATCTAGACAATAGCTACTTCAACAATGTGTTTCTTGTGCCACATATTGTAGCAAATATACTCTCTATCTACCAAATGACCCACATTGGTTCAGCCAAGAGAGTGAAATTCACTCAAGAAGATGTGGAAATTTATGAATGGTTGCAATGGGTCTCTTAGATCATGGTTGCAGTGGGTGTTGCGGATCACGAGTCAAGGATGTACAAGTTTTAACAATTTCTTCCTTACTCCGCAGCAAATTTGCTTCTATCACATGCAAATGAGATCAGTAAGCTATGGAGTGAGAAATTTGAACACCTAAACTACATATATCTTAAATATTTGAGAAAATATAAGATGGTTGAAGGACTTCCAAACATAAAATTATCCAAAGAAACTTGCAAGTGATGCAATGTTGGGAAGCATGCTGAGTGCAAGTATGACAAGGGGAAGGCAAGAAGGGATTTTCAAGTCCTCGAATTGATCCATTCAGGTCTGATAGGACCTCTTTCCACGTCCTCATATGGAAACTCAAGGTATTTCCTAACATTCATTGATTTTTTTCAAGATACTATTTGGTGTTCTTCCTCACGTTGAAATCTAAATTGTTTGAAATATTCAAATCTTTCAAAGCTTCGATTGAGAAATTAAATGGGAAGAAGACAAAGGTTTTAAGGAATGATAATGGTAAGGAATATGTCAATAACAACCTAAAGCATCTATGTGAATATAATGGAATTCAAATGCAACATTTATTTCCATACACACCATTCAAGCGCAAGAATAGAGCATTGAAGGAGATGGCCACTTGCATGTTAGAGGATAAGTATTTGTCTCCTAAGGTATGGGATCAAACCATAAATTGTGCTGCATATTTTCATAAAATATTTCCACACAAATTATTTGAAGAAAAAACTTCATTATAAGCTTGGAGAGGGCACAAGCCTAATGTGTCTCATCTCAGGGTCTTTGGCTCAAAACCATGGGCTAGGTTACCTCCCAAGAAGAGAAAATACTTGAATCCACAAAGAAAGGAGTCCATAATGGTTTTATATTATGAATATTGAAATGGATACAATATCTTTGATCCCTCATCTTAGAAAACTTTCAATGAAATAACTTTTCAGTTCGAAGAAGAGCCTATGCAAGAGGTTAAACTCGTAGAGGGGGATTGATCACACCCTCCACCCAATGATGATGTAAGTGATGTTTAAATTTCTGATGTTTCTGATTATGATATGGAATATGATGATAATGGAATTCATATAGATCATGACTCTCCCAAAAGTACAAAATAATCTTACAAAACCATACAAGTAGTTGGTGATCTTACAAGAAATCCACTAGACATTAGGAAGACTATATCTCAATTTCACAATGCTTTCTCCACTTGTGATTCAAATATTCCTGAGAGTTGTTTTCTAATAGTTGGATCTGATCCATAGTCATATGAAGAAGCATCACATGACCCAATATGGAAATAATCCATGCAAGAAGATTTCAAGTGTTTGCAGGACAATGAAACTTGGGAGTTGGTTGCTTTACCTTCCAAGAGGAAACTAGTGCAATGTAAGTGGGTGTATAGGACCAAAATGATTGTTGATGGTTCTGATGTGAAGTATAAGGACATTTTGGATTCTAAGGGGTTCCCTCAAGTGTTAATTTTTCATATTATAGGATAAATATCATTAGTGTTTAACCTAAATTCACAATAGTAGCATATACAGAATCAATGAAAGAAACACAATCACAAGATAGACACAGTATTTATCCTGGGAAACCCTCAAGGGGAAGAAAACCCAGAAAAACTTCCTTTTTATAATATCTATAAGATAAAAACCCAAAAAAGGTATTCTCCTCCTTAGGGATCTCTCTCTCTCTCTCTCCTATGTGCTGCACAAGTGAGTGGGTCTATGTTATAATGAGGAACAACCACTCCTCTATTTATACACTTTAAGTCACTTGAATTTTACCCTAACAAGTTGGCCCCACTAAACTGACTAGGTTGACTTTATCTAGGAAGACTCAAAATAGTATTATATTATATTCATTGGGGTACTCTTGACCCGACTTACAATGGAGTCTTTACCTCATGACTCTATGATTACCAATTACAATAATAACATCCAAATGGAGGAATAATAAAATCTCCTTTGGCGTACTTCAGTAAAATACATTTAGAATATCCTTTGAAGTTACAATATTTTAACCCTCCCCTTTAACAAGAAGGGTATGCTATTGACAACATCATCATTAACTATAGGAGTAAAGAGAGATAATCTTCAGCAGTATCAAGGTAATACATCTATACGTCATAGGAAGTTTTCAACAATCAACAGTAACTGGAATAGTTACTCTTCAATGTCTTCATCTTATGCAGTGCATGATCACTTGATCCTTTTGCAGCAACACTTTGATCTTCTGATCCTTCGTAGAATCAATTCGATATTCTTGATCCTTTGCAGTAGCAAAACTTTGATGTTCTTGATCCTTTGCAGTATTAGTTTGATATTATTGATCCTTTGCAGCCACACCACCTACAACACACATGATCTCTTTGTGGGATGATAAATCCCTATTACTTTAGGACATAGGTCCAAGGATGATGCAATCCTCCATCATCCTACTCCTCCTTAATGAGGAGGGTCCATAGTATCAACCAACTGAATCATCTACAACTGAGTGTATATCTTGTTTGCACATGAATGTAGGACCTATCATCCCTAAGGACTCATTGTAGAGAATCGTCAGCCTGTTAGAACTAGAACCACTCCAAGCGAGTGTTATACTATGACATCTACATGTACATGTAGGCATATTATCCATGCAAGAGTATCATTTTCAACTGCATATCTCGACCACTCCTGGATGCAGTCCCTCATTGTATGACATCCTCAGTATGAAATCCAGGACCACTACATGCGATTGTTATACTATGGAGTCTGTCAGGACTCTTTGTAGGACATCCTCGACATGAAATCTAGGACCATTCACAAGAAAATGTTATACTATGAAATCCACATATAAATGTAGGTATACTCTCCATGTGAGAGTAACGTCTACAAGGAATATCTCAACCGTACCTAAATGCAGTCCTGTCGTCCGTAAGGACTCATCGTAGAGCATCCTTAGATTCAAATCTAGGACCACTCCTAAGTGAGTTTTATTCTATGGTATCCACAAATGAATGTGGGTATTATCCATGTGAGATTAATGTTTGCAGGGACATCCTTATCTAGTAAGCACCGCTCTCAGGAACAAAGTGTTATTTCCTGCAAGACCATCCTCAAGAGAGGATACCATCATCCACAAGTGAATGTCAGACCTTCTCATCATCTTATGGTGTATTTGGCCTCTTTTATACTGGATATTTATTGTCATTCCATCATCAATGAAATCCTTATCATTACTCCCCCTTTCTAGGGAGGATCCATATCATCAGCTTGCTCCCCCTTTTTCTAAGGAGGGTTCATATCTTTGACTTGTTTTTCCTTTCTAAGGAGAGTTCATATCCTCGACTTGTTTATCCTTTCCAAAGAGAGTCCATATATTCATCATTTATTCTTCCAAGGAAATTTTGTATTATCATCATTGTTCCTTGCGAGGAAAGTATTTTCTGACTACACCAAGCTTGTCACTGAAATATTCAAACTTTTCTCGAGATAGAGGCTTGAGTAAGCACATCAGCAACTTTGTCATCGGTACTTACATACTAGAGATTTATAGCTCCCTTTTGTACCATATCCATTATATAAAAGTATTATATTTCTATGTGATTTTATTTATCATGGAACACATGATTCTCTGTCATATTTATGCAACTCTGGTTGTCACAAAGAATCACGATGGTATCCAACTCCATGGAAAAAAGTCTTGACATCCATTTCTGATACCATATCACTTCACAACTAGTGGAGCAAGATGCTATGTACTCTTCTTCAGCTATGATGATAGAAACACTGGACTGTTTCTTACTAAACCATGAGATCATGGTGGATCCTAGACAATAACATCCACCTGATGTTCTCTTTATTTTTGCGGCACTTCCTTCCCAATTTGAATCTGTATATCCATATAATATGTAGTAATGATCTCTAGCATAGTAAAATCCCAAGTCTATCGTACCTTTTAGGTACCTCATCACATGCTTTGCAACTATCAAGTGAACCCAACTAGATTTTACTAGATATTGACTTAAGGTGTTTAGAGAAAATCATATATTGTGAAAATTAAGTCACAGTAATCTGAGGACTAAAGCACAATATTACAAAATATTTAACACAATTTACAGACAAAATGACATAACAATGTTGCATTTAGAGGTTGCAGTTGCATATTACCAATAATCAATCAAAAGTAGTGATACAATGTCATACACTTGCATGAATAGAAATACAATTTGAATCTCAAGGAGTTCATTCGAATTGCACACATGAGAGTGGATTAGTTGTCAGTTAGCCACACTAAAAACATCAGTTAACCACTAATCACAATCAATAATCAGCTCTAACTGAATCAGAGCAGTTATGAATGAGTCTAACTGAATAGAAATCAACTACATGTCAATCAGTAGGTGGGGGTGCATATCTAACTCAAGTTAGCTCCGATGAAGTGAACTTAACTTAACTAATTCACCAAAAGTTGTTGGAGGTTTTTTAGATCACTCCAGTTAACTGGCAATTGCCAAAAATAGACGAAATAGTGATGGAGGCGCCTTTACAGCTGTAATATAACTGAAATTTGGTGGAATAACCATCATTTAACTGATTTGGGGTGCTTAGGTCATGCATATCAACCCATATTTTCTCCTTGATTGAATAAAAATCTTAGTTAGTCTCCCCAATTGAAGGACAAGACTCAGGTGGCCTCCTTGATTGAAGGAGGATGATCCAGTTGATGCTGATGTCACCAATTTGAGTCAATAACTTAGGATTAGTGGATAATTAGGACAAATTGACCAAATAAATATGTGTGGGATGTATAATGACGCCAACACCCCCCCTTAATTTATACTCATGTGGAGGAGTAATAAAAATAATGGTAGGTCCATGACAACAAAGGCCATAGGTCACCCTGTACAAAAAGTAACTCTAAAATGGTCAAAAAAAGCTAAGTGAGGAAAAGAGGAAAACCCTATGGGAACAAACACCCCCCCTCAAGGTGAACACTAGAGAAGTAACTGTATTCACCCTGATGAACTCACCCCCAATAGTGAACAGAGGTAAGTGAACTTTTTCTCAGTAAATTTCTTGGTGAAAATATCTATAATCTTCTCATTTGTGCGACAATATTGCAGAACAATTGTCTTGTCATGCACCAACTCCCTATTGTAGCATATGCATCTCAATATGTTTGGTCCTTTATCGCTAAACTGGATCTTTTGAGATCTTGATAGCACTTTGGTTGTCACAAAATAGGACAGTGGATGAAGCACTACCAATCTCAAACTCAGACAAAATTCCTTGCAGCCAAACTTCCTGGATGCAAGCATTGATTGCTCCCCTGTATTTTTCCTCTGCTGGAGAAAGGGAAATGGCAGCCTCCTTTTTGCTGGAACAACAAATGGGCCCACCACCAAATATAAACACATAGCTGAAAGGATCCTGAATATACTGAAGGATCCTCTTGGCTTCCTTCCAATGGATCTCATGAGGTTGTTGCATATACCTTGATACAAAATTCATGGCATAACAAATGTCAGGCCTTGAATGTGTCAAGAATAGCAAACTTCTGATCAACTGACGGTAAATAGTGGAATCCATGGGTGGAGTTGATTTTCCCTCTTCAAGACTGATTCCTGAGAGGAAAGGAAATGGTGTAGCATTACAATCAGCCATGTTAAAGCTAATTAATAGTTTTGAAACATATTTTTACTATTTCACCATTATTCCATCACGTTCTTGAGTGATTTCCATCCCGAGAAAATGTCTTAGTAGGACTAAATCACTCATTTCAAAAGTATTATGAAGAGTAGTTTTTATAAAGGAAATCGAAGCAAGTGTGCTTCTTGCTATCAAAATATCATCCACATAAAATACTATGATCATAATATTACCTTCAAACTGCTGAAAATATACATTTGGATCATATTTGCATCTCTGGAAGTTTTGTGAGAGTAGAAACGCATCCATTTTGGCATACCGAGATCTTGAGGCCTGTTTCAAGCCATATAAATATTTCTGCAACTTGCAAACCAAGGAAGGATCTGATGTATAGCCTTAAATTTTCTTCATGTATATCTCTTCTTGTAGGTCTCCATAAATAAAACCACTTTTTACATCCATGTTATGCACCTCCCAATGCTTGGATGAGGCAATGGCAAAAACTAGCCTTATGGAATCCATCTTTGCCACCGATGCAAAGGTCTCATGGTAGTCCACTCCTTGGACTTTAGAGAATCCTTTTGCAACCATCCGATCTTTATACCTACAGTTTGAGACTGCATGCAAACCCATGTGAGGTAAATTGGTGTGGTTAATGATTTTGCATGGATAACGATGTGTGGTTAGGTAAAAATTTTGAATTTTTTATGCACAGTAGTAACCATTAGCGAATTTTTTGACCCATTTTGATTTTACCTAGAACCTCCATCAGCAGATGTTTTGACCCATTTTGATTTTACCTAGAACCTCCATCAACAAATTTTTTGACCCATTTCAATTTTACCCAGAACCTCCATCAGCATATTTTTTTACCCATTTCGATTTTACCCATAACCTCCATCAGCATATTTTTTGACCCATTTTGATTTTACCCAGAACCTTTGATCAAACTAGGTCATCTTCCATGCTTGACCTCACTCACAAGCCATGTAAGATAACCCTATGAACAAAATAGGTCCCTTCTTGACAAAAACTAGCAAGATAACCATGTGAACCATAGGTTGGTGGATCCCCTACATAGAAAAGAATCACTGATCAAATCATATTGGACACGATTCCAAATCAAACCAATTCAAATTGCATGGAAATTTTTTAAACAAAGAGTATAATGTTTTTTTTCATATATGGTTGTATTTTTGTTTGGGATTTGTTTAATGAATGTAATTGCTGAAAATACATTTTTCATTTAAATATTGTTATAAGGATTGTATCATTTATTTTTTAATTTTTGTTGTACAATTTCATATCACATGGGATGCGATTCCAGATCAAACCAGATCAGATTGCATTGAAATTTTCTGACCAGAGACAATGTATGATGGTGCAGGATAAGTTTGCCACTATCATTTGTATTTCTATTTGAGATTCTTCATTTTTATATTTTTATAAGGTTTGTAACATTCATTTTCTAATTTCCATTATAAATTTTGTTTCTAACCAATCTGGCTATAACATTTATTTACCAGATACTGTACATGCATAGTAATCAATTTTATTCCTAGTTTTTTTATGCAGAAATATTATAGGACTTGGAAGATTTTATTTTGTTGTGTATGCAACACCATAACCTTGGTTACAAGGAGAAAATAAATTAATGGTTCTTACCAAAGGTTAGTGTATCATTTATATTGTGCCTATAGAGCTAGATTTTTTTTTCACTGTTTATTTCCAATTCAGAGATCCCCTGTGTAACCTGTGTGGCCCCTTGGGGCATCTTGTCATGATTGCAGATTATAAATTTTCATAAATTTAATCATGTTTAGTACAGACCCTAATCCATTGCCACATAAAGAACAGAAGTTGTTTCCTCCAGAAGTTGTGGAAGAAACATTCTGAATAATTGCAGAAGAGGATGCTATACGAGAAAAAAAATGACAAATGAAGCAACAGTTATCTAAACAACAAAGGAAGTCATGACAATTATGTAAAATTGTTAAAAATGATTGTTGGAGTGATGATGAAATAGAGTCTAGTGGTAATAATTCTCATGTCCAGCTTAACAATATCCAAATACCTTATCAACTCCGATGTCTCTCATCTATGCAATGTGTTAGGGGGAAAGCTCCAAACTTCAACACCGTTAACCTTCTTAAAGAATAAAGTGGCTTGGAAGAGATCATTCTATGCAAATTTATTGATGAGTCCCATATAGGACATGTAGAGTTGACAAACTTGGATCCTTGTGAGAATGATCCAATTATTTACACTATTGGTACTAGTGGCACATGTGCATGTAGTATAGATGATGTTTTTCCCATTCTAATGGTGTATGCAGATGATAGTGGAAAACTTATGCTACACCATCCTTCATTATCTGAAATAAAATCACAGTTATCTTCAAGGTCATATGAGTGTCATTCCACTACAGTAATCAAACAAGGGTTTTACATGGGATCTAGGTCAGATGTGACTCCCTTATTGGGAGATGATCGTTTTATCAAGATTGGAAGAAAGAAATTCATTCAAATGGATGGGCTTCTGGTGCACAGCACACTTCCATTTGATTTTACCATAAAGGAGGGCATGTATGTCTATATTTATTATGAAAATTTTCCTGGTATTTTCGAAGAAGAGTCATTGAAAATTACATATCCTGTGGAAGTGTTGAATTGTTTAGTAGATGTTTCTATGGGTGGAACATTCTATTGGATAAGAATTTTTGAATGTGAGTTGGATGTTATTGGTAGAGGCCGCCATATTCCCCAAGGTGTGAATTTACATCCACATGAGTTGTTCTATACAAAACAAGGTTTATTGATATCAACTAAAATTATTGATGGCGAGTATACATGTATATTTTAATTCATATTTTTCAGTTTATATCACAATTTTTTTCACCTAGAAAAAAACCCAGTGTCTTGCTATTCATGTTTTATGAATCAAAGAAAAATTACAGAAAACATAAGGTGCATAAGTTCCAAATAAAACTACCAACTAGACTTTGTATAGACTCTTTGTAACAATCATTAGTTGTATTTCTACTGGATAGAACAAATTCCACATCAAATCATCAGTACATATTGATCAATATGCCTTATTGACGAAGACAAAAAAATATTAAAAGATGGAAATGTACTAAACTCGGTAGAGTGCACATATGTAAAATTCTTCAGACAGTATCTAATGCAAAAATGACTATATACTAATTACAATGGATAGAACCTATATTCACTAATATGGAATCCAGAAATTCCTCGAAATAAAGTGTACCCTCTTCCAGACCAATAGTTTTCTTTGATAGCAAATCTGCCTATGTGTTGACTTCCTTGTGAATATGAAAAAAAGATAAATGCTGAAAAATATCCCAACATTTGTTAATCTTTGTTTCCACTGATCCATATTTGGAACCTGTAACATTGATTTCCCTGCCAACTAGTCAAAGATGGATTTTGAATCTCCACAAACCTGAAGTAATGTGATCCTTTTAAAGTTAGCAAAGAATAGTAAAGCCCAGCTAGATATCAATTCAAATCTAGTGTTTGATCCTCTGCCACAACCTAACCAAACATGAAAAGACTAATTTCCTAGGAATCTGATATAAATACCTCCCCCACATTCACCCAATTGTGCAACTAATGTTATTTTTATTTTTATTGCAAGCATTGTTGATGTTTTCTTTACTATGAGATCTATCAAAAGGTGGGGCAAGAGCACTCGAAAGGGAGAATCTTTTATTTGTCATTTTATTGCTATGAAAGATGATAATCACACCAGTTTCTAACTTCTTGCAACAAAGGGTGATGATGAAGTTGTGACTACCAAATTAGCTTCCTCTATAGAATATGGAACTCACAATGCATTACCATCATGGATTGGAGTATTGGAACCACATCGAATCCATCGTCACATTATCCATCTTCTTTCCTACAAATTTTTCAACCACATAAGGTCTCGTAATACGATACGTCGTGAATCGTTTGTGGAAATTTCTTGTTCAGATGAAAGTTTCATGGTTACTTTTGAGATTATTGCAATGCATGTCATACCTCCTGGGATTGTGAAGAAACAAAATTCACTAGAGTTCACCATAGAAGGATATGTGAATCTTAAGGAGGTTGTTCTCTATACATGGTCAGCCTTTCCTGATAGATATCAACTATCTTCAGGATCAAGAAATGATATTCAACCTGTTGGAAAATGGAGAGTGGGACCAACATTTAGATTTCGGTATTTGTATAATATCCTACAGCCTTATGTGTAGGTGCACTTTTCATGGGATTCACACCAATGGGATCCTGTCCATCACTGTTATGGATTGGGGATGAGGACTGGTGCAACCCATTTGGAGATGTAAACATTATACCTATCATAAATATGGTGAATTCTGTATGAGAGATCTGTGGTGTAATATCTATGGTGAAATTTTTGAACTTTGTAATTTGAATTTTTTATAAGTAAATATAAATATGAATCTAGGGAAATCCAAATAGTCTTCTTTGTGTGCTTACCGATATTGTTAGTGATTCAGTCCTAACTGTACACTCTAATTTTGTAGCCCTGTATCATTATATGTTGATCCTGCAGGGCTGCATCACATGACATATTGATGTTGTGTTATCAATGGGTTTTGTTTTCCAAGGAAAAAATAGTTTTCTATGATATTTCAAAGTTTAAAATCAGAATATACATTTTTTAGCCTATGGGATCTTGAAAAGATACACATGCTCTGTCTTCAAACTATCCTAATAGCTATTTATCCTATCCTTCGATAATCAACAAAATATTTGATGAATTATGTATGTCAGATCTGTGGTGTAACATTTATGGTGAAATATGTATTTTTTTTCCCAGGAAAAAAATCATTCTTTTCATTTCAGAGAAGAAATAACATACATTCTATATCATGCTCTCCTTTACTGCCTCAATAAAGATTATCTTTTTTCAGTAATTGATAGATAACATTTAGCCTTTTTACCATTTTGGCTTCCAAGCCTAAATATGTCAACAAGGATCACTGACCAAAGTACATAATCAACCATTTAGTTGCAGAGTACTCTACTGAAAGAGGTTTTTTTCAAAAATTATTATGCATTCCTAGCTTGCATTTTTATGCTTATGGATTTCATTTTACACCAAGTGTCCATAACAATAAAAAAAGGCTAAAACTACACCTTTCTGTTAGATTTTTAACATTTAAGCTAGCATTATCTTAGGATCTTTAACTGAGAGAATAACAAGCACATCAATCAAACATAAGAGACAATAGACACAAATATTTTCCTCGGGGAAACTCTAAGGGAGAAAACACCGCAACTTCCTTAGAGATAGAATCATCACCAAAAGTAAAACCCAAAAATAGTAAGATGATCTCTCGACAGTAGTAGTCTCTCTCTCTCTCTTGTCCCACCAACTTCTTCTCTCTTAGTTATGCGCTACAACTGAGTGTGAGTGAAATGTGTGTTAAATAGAGAGGCTCACTCTCTATTTATACTAATTCTCGACTTGACAATAACTCACTAGGGACAACTTCTCTAGGATAGTCTAATAACCCTAGGGCCCCACAACTGTGGGGACTTTACCCCTTGATCAACAAGGAGGGTTAACCTCTATGACTTTACATGACTTGTCTACATTATTGAATCTCCTGATAGGAACATCGGGTTATGACATGACTCAATTACATTACAGATACTTCCTGGAATAAACATCGGGGCACAATACATAAAATATACAAGTGAATACATTCTGAAGTTACAAATACATCAACACTCCCTCTTAACTATGAAGGTATTCTCTTGACACAATTTATTAGCATGGGTATTCTTCTCTATATCATCTAGATCATCATCAAGTTATCTTCATGTTCAAGTCATCTTCATCTTCAAGTCATCTTCATCTTTAAGTCATCTTCATCTTCAAGTTATCTTCATTATTGGATCTGGATCATCACTGGATTTGGATCATCATTGGATTTGGATCATCACTAGATCTGGATCATCTCTACTGGATCATCATCACAGGTGCTATCTCTCGATTATTCTCATCATAGGAAGTTCTATAGAGCTAGCCCTTTTTTATGTTGGTTGTAGGCCTAGCCTCCATGTAGGTATTATTCAACACTTATATCTGACCCTAAGTCAGAATGGCCTTCCCAACACTTACATATGACCATGATAAGAACACATCCAAATTCATGTCAAAAAGGCATGCCCAACACTCACATCTGACAATCGGAGGAACACATACACCACCATGTCAGAAAGTCCCAACACTCACATCCACTGGCATGATAGGACACACCATCTATCATCCAAGGAAAGGCTCAAAACTTACATCTACTAGCATAGTAGGACACACCATCTACTATACATAGAAAGACACGGCACTTATATCCTTTGGCATAGCAGGCCACACCATCTACTATACAAGGAAGGGATCAACACTTATATCTATTGGCATGGTAGGACACACCATCTACCATCCAAAGAAAGGCTCTACACTTACATCCGTCGGCATGATAGGACAGACCATCTATCATCCGAGGAAAGGATCTACACTTACATCCATCGGCATGATAAGACACACCATCTATAATCTGGGGAAAGGATCTACACTTACATCTGATCATGTGGGAGCCAATCCCACAGTCATATCAGAATGGCTCTGCACTTACATATGATCATGTGGGTGACAATCTCATAGTCATATCAAAATGGCTCTGCACTTACATCTGATCATGTGGGAGCGAATCCCATAGTCATATCAAAATGGCTCTCAGCTCTAGGCTAAGTATTCCTGGTAACTGACCAAGCGCCTCCATTCTCCCATAGAATGGCCTTCAACACTTATATATGATCATGTGGGAACACATCTCCCATAGAATCACATTAGAATGGCTCTGCACTGATCATGTGGTAACACAACCCACAATCATATCAGAGCATCTATGCACTTACACCTAACCAAGGAAGGAACCAATCCTCTCACCATGTTAGAAGGGCTCATAGACTCATCACTTCCCCTTGGAAGGAACCTTGATCTAGATAACACCAAGCTTCTCCTTGAAGTACTCAAAATTCACTCTATCCAATGGCTTGGTCAACACATCAGCTATATGCTCATCCGTTGCAACATATTGGATCTTCACTACTCCTCTCTATACCATATCCCTAATATAGTGATATTTGATCTCAATATGCTTCGACTTGTCATGGAACACCGGGTTCTCAAACAACTTCACACAACTCTGGTTGTCGCAATATATACAAGTAGCATCCAACTGGAGATCAAACAAATCATATAGTAGTTTTCTAAGGCAAACTACCTCACAGCTAGCCAAACAAGCTGCAACATACTCTGCTTTGGCTATACTCAGTGCCACACAAGACTGCTTCCTGCTAAACCAAGAAATCACATATGATCCCATACTAAAGCAACACCCTGAAGTGCTCTTCCTATCAATGGCACTGCTGCCCAATATGAATCAACATAACCTTCCAAGTTAATATTCTGAGTCACCTATACTTGATCCCATAATCAACTATACCCTTCAGGTACCTCAGAATATGCTTTGCAGAAATTAAGTGAACATGCCTAGGATCTGCTAGGAACTTGCTCAATGTTTTCACAACAAAGCAAATATCTGGTCTTGTATTCATCAGGTACATCAAGGACCCAATCATCTGACAATACATCGTAGCATCAACCACTTCTAATGAAGCATCACTCAATAACTTCATGTTCGATGCCATAGGTGTGGTCATGGCCTTGCAATCCATCATCCTGAATCTCTTCAGGATCTCTATGGCATACTTCCCTTTTCCCAGGGAAATTCCATCTGCATTCTGCCACACCTCCATGCCTGGAAAATAGTGCATCATACCCAAGTCCTTCATTTTGAACTCGGCCGCAAGCTTCCTCTTTGTATCATCAATCAACCCATCCATACTTGTTACAAACAGATCATCTACATACAACAGGAGTATCACTGGGTTCCCTTCTTCAACCTTGTAGTAAAGTTTGGAATCTGCTTTACTCTTGGTAAAGCCCAAACTTGATAGGAAGCTATCAATTCTGTCGTACCATGTCCTGGGTGCCTATTTCAAACTATGCAAGGCTTTCTTAAATTTACACACATGAGTGTCCCTATCATGTGTCTCAAAACCGAGTGGTTGCTCCACATACACTTCCTCTTCCACTACACCATTCAAGAAATCAGTCTTAACATCCATCTGGTGCATCTTCCATTTCATCACTGTAGCCAGACCAAGTACTGATCTGATGGAAGTGTACTTGGCTACAGGTGCAAAAGTTTCTTCATAATCTATTCCTTCTTTCTGGGAGAAGCCATGAGGCACAAATCTTGCTTTATATTTCTTGATCTTGTAGATCCACTTGGAAGTCACGACAGACTTCCCTTATAGTCTAGGAACAACATTCTAGACATCATTCTTCATGATCGATTGGTACTCCTCGATCATAGCATCCTTCCATTGTTTCTTCTCTGCTGCTTCTTCATAGTTGGAAGGTTCTTTATCAATAATGTGACATAGCAAGGCCACATAACTAGAGCAGGACCTAGTTCTCTTTATTTCTCTATGTGTTTCTTTTGGAGCCCAATATCGTTCTACACCTTGGATAGCCTCTCATACCCATGCAGGTTTCCTCTTGTGAGGGTTCTTCTCTTAGGGTTGATCTATAGGTTCCTAGGTTCTTCTATTTCTTGATAGTTGTATATTGAATTCTGGATACTTATGTTTCTTTGGAGTCTTCAACTAGTCTCTTTCTAGATTTCTTGTAAGCTGAATCTTCGTCGAATGTTACGTCTCTACTTATGTCAATCTTCTTGAATCCTGGGAAGTATATTCTATAAGATTTCGAGATTTCACTGTATCCCACAAATATACACTTCTTTCTAGAAGGATCTAACTTTGTCCTCTTTTCTTTTGGAATGTGTATGTATACATGACAGCCAAATATTCTGAGATGGATGAATTCTGGTTTCTTGCTAGAAAAGACTTCTTCAGGTGTCTTGTTCTCGAGTACTCTATGTGGAGTACAATTTTGTACATACACCACTATTCTGGCAGCTTCTGCCCATAGATGCATGGAAAGATCTTGATCATGAAGCATGGCCCTTGCAGCTTCCATGATCATTCAATTCTTCCTTTCTACAACCCCATTCTTTTGTGGATTATATGGAGTGGATAACTCCCTCTTAATCCCTGAATCCTTGCATAACTCTTTAAATTCATTTGATGTGAATTATTTGCCATTATCTGATTGAAACTTCTTGATCTTATTTTTTGTGTCGTTCTTGATCAAGGCTTTGAATTCGTTGAACTTGCTGAATATTTCATCTTTGTTCTTCATGAATTATATCCATGTCTTCCTAGAAAAATCATCAAAACATAATACACATACCCGTTTAATGAACTGGATGACATCAGACCGCATACATCAGAGTGAATGATTTCCAAGGTTCCTCATTAGATGAAATTTGAGGTCTAAAATGAGCCTCCTAAGGAAAATAATAAAATAATAGTTAAAATAATAAAATAATAGTTATTAATTTTGGAGGAAGAATGAAAAAAACTACTTTTTTTGTTCGTATTTTCAACATATCTCCCTATGGTTTTACTCAAATTCCAAGTGGGAGAACTCATTGGATGCAAAATATAATTCCACATCCAACGAGCACCCACAATGCATACTTTGACGGACCCTGCCACCCCAAAAATAAGAAATACTTGAAAAATGTGATGATGACATCATCATCATGTTTTTCAGGTATTTCTTATTTTTTGGGTAGCGGGTTCTATCAAAAGTATGCAGTGTGGGTACTCATTGGATGTGCAATTAAATTCCGTATCCAACGAGCTCTCGTGCTCGAAATTTGAGTAAAAACAAAGGGAGATATGTCAAAAATACGAACAAAAAAGTAGTTTTCTTTTATGACAAATATGTCAATTCAACCATTATTGTTGACTCATTTTATTGAAATTCTATATGTTCCTAAATTCCAACTCACAAAATTTATTATTGGCACATTTTCTTATAAGGCTCATTTTAGATGGCAAATTTCCTCTAATGTTTTCCTTGCTCTTGCTACTTGGAAATGTCTTCTTTGTGTTCTTTCCTTTTGCACATCCTTTGTAGACACCGTCATGTTTTGTCTGTATTTCTGGAAGACCTTCAACATCTCTTCTTGCAAGTGGTAGTGCTCTGTAGTGCACATGTGCAAGCCTTCTATGCCAAATTTCATTTGGCTCTACTAAGTCATGGACCAAGGCTTGTTCTGGATGGCCCTTCAATTTGTATAGACCTCCTTTGTGTTCCCCAATTACTACTGCATCATTGATGGTCTTTCCCTTTGGCCACATAAGAAATTTTCCATCTACAAATGAAACCCTCATGCCTTTTGCATCCAATTCAGATATGGAGAGGAATTTCTTCTTTAGTCCTGGTACAAACAATACATCCTTCATCTTCATAGACTTTCCAGAGTCTAGCTTATAGAAGGATTCACCACTGCCTTTTATTGGATACCAGTAGTCATCCCCAAGTTTCACCTTGTTAGGTGACTCATGTTCATATAGTTTCACAAAGGATTCTTTCAATCGTGTCATATGTTTGGAAGCATCACTGTCTATAAGAAAATCATTGCTTCCATGTGTGATAGTTCCCATGAGAGCAGAAATCAAAACATATTCGTCATCACTTGAAGAATCATCACTTTCTTGTCTAATTCTCTTTGTGGAAAGTTCATAATCCTTTGCAGCATGAGCATGACGTCTTCTCTTGTTTCCCTTCTTCTTGTGAGAGCTATTTTTGTTTCTATGACAGTCTCTGGCAAAGTGTCCTCTTTCATCACATGTATAGCGTCTGAGTTTAGATAAATCTCTTCTAGTGTTATCTTTCTAGTGGAAGTGCTTACCTTTGGGGTGATGAAAGTTTCTTTTGCTTTTCTTGGAGTGTACTATGAGAGCTTGGTCTTCACTTCCCATCTTTTCTTCTCATGCTATTATTCGAGCTTCTTCTTGTGAGCATTCTTCCCACAACTTACTAAATTTGACTAGCTTCTTTCTTGCACAAATCCCTTGAATGAAGGAGTCCCATGATCTAGGTAGACCTTTCAAGGTGGTCATCATAATTTTTGCATTCTCCACTTCTTCATCTACCGCTTCTAGTTTTTCCTTGATCTGAGAGACCCTTGTAAAGTAAGACTATATGGTCTCCACATTCTATATCTTTACATTCTTCAATTGGTTTCTCAGAGTCATCTTCTAATTTATGTTCTTCCCTTCAAATAGTTTGGTCAGGCCATCAAACATAGCTTTAGGTGTCTTTAGGGAGGACACCTATGGTATGAGGTTATCTTTAATTGAATAAGCAATAATCCTCTTAGCCATGACCAATTTATTTTTGTGTAAGACCATAGACTCATCTTCCTCTGGAACTAGAACCTCTTCATTGATGTAAGAGTCCAACTCATTTTCTTCTAGGACCAGGGAGATCCTATACTTCCAAGATTGGAAGTTATCATCTCCCTCAAGCTTTTCATCAAGCTTGGTATGATGAGACATCTTAACTAAGAACCTCAAATGGAAATACAAAAGATTTGGATCTTACTAGGTCAAGATGTCAGGACTGGATCTGGAGCTGAATTTCTGCAGAGCTGGTTCAGGAGAGTATTAGGGTTTGACTTTCCCATAGTTCTATCCAACCAAAAACTTCGATATTGACCTCTAAACTTTGATTTTTGGGAGGAGATCAATCCAGGCCTAGGCTCACTAAAAAATTCCACTTCTATGGAAAGCCCTAATTTCTGGCAGTAATGTTGGGTCAAAAACTAAAAGTGCTTAGAATCAGATTCTACTTCGACAGAAAGATGCGCCCTAGAGAGGAGAGTCATCCCAACCTCATTTTGCTGAAAATATATGGAGAGAGATCCAGAAAGTAGGAATCCCTAGTTTCCGTAGCTACATAGTGGCTTCTTCTCAGGTTAGCTCTGATACCATGTTAGATTTTTAACATTTAAGCTAGCATTATCTTAGGATCTTTAACTGAGAGAATAAAAAGCATAACAATCAAACATAAGAGACAATAGAAACAAATATTTTACTTGAGGAAACCATAAAGGAGAAAACCCCGCAACTTCCTAAGAGATAGAATCAGCACCAAAAGTAAAACCCAAAAATAGTAAGATGATCTCCCAACAGTAGGAGTCTCTCTCTCTCTCTTGTCCCAGTGACTTCTTCTCTCTCAGTTATGCGCTACAACTGAGTGTGAGTGAAATGTGTGTTAAATAGAGAGGCTCACTCTCTATTTATAATAATTCCCAACTTGATAATAACTCACTAGGGTCGACTTCTCTAGGAGAGTCTAATAACCCTAGGGCCCCACAACTGTGGGGACTTTAACCCTTGATCAATAAGGAGGGTTACCTTCTATGACTTTACATGACTTGTTTACATTATTGAATCTCCTGATAGGAACATCAGGGCATGACATGACTCAATTACATTACAGATACTTCCCGGAATAAACATCGAGGTACAATACATAAAATATACAAGTGAATACATTTACAGGTTACAAATACATCAACACTTTCATAGATCGCATCTAAGCATATGAGGTTAGGTTATATAAAATTAACACAAGTATAGTCTTCTCAATATATCTATCCATCCAATTTCCAAAACCATTTACTATAAACATTTAATAGGAGGGTTTGGCTTGCATTTTTATTAATCTAGGTGGATATTTCATAAATACAAGACAACCATGTAGTGTTTATGCACAACATGCACTTTTTGAACCCAAATTGAAAAAATAAATGTATAATAATGTGGAAAATAGTAAGACATACCATTTCCAACTAAAATCAATCAAACATACCCAATACTTAGGGTTGGGCGGGCATTTCTCTAATCTAGGTAAAATTGGGTTGAAAACACTAAAGTTGTCATTTTGTCAATTTAACTCTGGACAAATGAAACATAATTTTAAAAACCTGAAAGATTTTTTTGTCAAAAATATATCTCTCTTCAACCCCATGGCGTTAGTTTAAACTGATGACAATTGTACGGACTGTAGCGTGCATTTTCCTAAGCCCATTTTTGAATATTTACACACTGTTTTTTACGTAACAACTTATAATTTCAGTCATTAATTTTGAATTTGTCCAAGATACTTTCAATTTTAGTCATTCATGTTCAATTTAACTCCTATGCATTCCTATCTTGCATTTTTATGCTTATGGATTGCATTTTACACCAAGTGTCCATAAAAGTAAAAAAAGGTTAAAATTGCACCTTTCATAGGTCGACTATAAGCATATGAGGTTAGGTTATATAAAATTAACACAAGGATAGTCTTTCAATATATCTAGCCATACAATTTCCAAAACCATTTACTATAAACATTTAATAGGAGGGTTTGGCTTGCATTTTTATTAATGTAGGTGGATATTTCATAAATACAAGACAACCATGTAGTGTTTTTGCAAAACAAACACTTTCTGAACCCAAGTTGAAAAAATAAATGTATAATAACGTGGAAAATACTAAAACATACCATTTCCAACTAAACTCACTCAAAAATACCCAACACTTAGGGTTGGGGGGCATTTCTCTGATCTGCGTAAAACTGGGTTGAAAACACAAAAGTTGTCATTTTGTCAATTTAACTCTGGAGAAATGAAACATAATTTTAAATACCTGAAAGAGGCTTTTGTCAAAAATGTATCTATCTTCAACCCCATGGTGTTAGTTTCAACTTATGACAATTGTACGGACTATGGCAGGCATTTTCCTAAGCCCAGTTTTGAATATTTACACACTATTTTTATGAAACTTAGAATTTCAGCCATTTTTTTTAAATTTGTCCAAGATACTTGGAATTTTAGTCATTCATGTTCAATTTGACTGCTATGCATTCCTAGTTTGCATTTTTATGCTTATGGATTGCATTTTACCCCAAGTGTCCATAAAAGTAAAAAAAAGTTAAAATTGCACCTTTCATAGGTCGACTTTGAGCATATGATGTTAGGTAATATAAAATTAACACAAGGATAGTCTTCTCAATATATCTATCCATCCAATTTCCAAAACCATTTACTATAAACATTTAATAGGAGGGTTTGGATTGCATTTTTATTAATGTAGGTGGATATTTCATAAATACAAGACAACCATGTAGTGTTTTTGCACAACAGGCACTTTCTGATCCCAAATTCAAAAAATAAATGTATAATAATGTGGAAAATAGTAAAACATACCATTTCCAACTAAACTCACTTAAAAATACCCAATACTTAGGGTTGGGTGGGCATTTCTCTGATCTGGGTTAAACTGGGTTGAAAACACAAAAGTTGTCATTTTGTCAATTTAACTTTGGACAAATGAAACATAATTTTAAAAACCTGAAAGAGGATTTTGTCAAAACTATATCTATATTCAACCCCATGGTGTTATTTTCAACTTATGACAATTGTACGGACTACGGCGTGTATTTTCCTAAGTCTTGTTTTGAATATTTACACACTATTTTTACGAAACTTAGAATTTCAGTCATTTTTTTTGAATTTGTCCAAGATACTTGGAATTTTAGTCATTCATGTTCAATTTGATTGCTATGCATTCCTAGCTTGCATTTTTATGCTTATGGATTGCATTTTACACCAAGTGTCCATAAAAGTAAAAAAAGGTTAAAATTGCACCTTTCATAGGTCGACTGTGAGCATATGAGGTTAGGTTATATAAAATTAACACACGGATAGTCTTCTCAATATATCTAGCCATCTAATTTCCAAAACCATTAACTATAAACATTTAATACGATGGTTTGGTTTGAGAGTACATCAAAGCATGTAGAGAATAATATTACTCTATTATTATATTACTCACTCTATTACTCTATTTTTTCCAGAATAGTTAGAATGCCAAATTTTTACTCTATCACTTACTCTTAATTTATTATTTTCAATAAGTATACTTAACATGCTATAAATTTAACTATATTGAAATTGAAAATGTAAGTTGTGTATAGTTGACTTGAAACACATTTGTAATTTTTATTATAGTTTGGAAAAGTCAGAACACATTTGTAATTTTTATTATAGTTTGCAAAAGTCAAAACACATTTGTAACTTTTATTATAGTTTGGAAACATCAGAACACATTTGTAATTTTTATTTTAGTTTGGAAAAGTTAGCGTGCTGGTATCCTGTGGGTGCATTCGTGTGCATCCTGTGCGTGCATCCCCGTCTTCGTTTCTGAGCATGCCATCATCCTACAAAATGGAAACAGCAGCCTCATGTTCCATGCCATCAACTGAAACAAGGGGTTCCGAATTTGATGAAAGGTTCATTGTCAGAAAATTCGGAGAGAGTGTTGAGGCATGGAGTGACAGAACCATCTGGCTAGAAGGTATGCTAAATGTGTTGGTCAGAGCAGGAGTGCATCGTTTTCTTTTCGGTCAGTTCAATTTCAACAATAAAGAGATAGATAATGCCATTTCTAGTTACGATGATGAGTCCAAGGAATTGATTATTTTTGGGAGGAGGGTTTGTCTAGACCTTGATTCATTGTCCAGTGCAACGAAAATTCGATGCAGGGGGGAGTAATGTTGACCACCAAGAAAAACCTCAAAGTAGAAAAGGGTGAGATGGCAAACAAAATATGTGGAAAAATGGTTTTGGTTTCCTGGAATGGTTTAAAGATGCAAGATGTTCCCCCAGAACTGTACAAAACCTTAATTCAAATTGTACTTAGGACAATTATGAATCACCACAAGCAAGATATTTTAGGTGATTGTATGAAGTTGGTGATTCATTGGGTTGAAGACCTTGCCATAGATGTCCCTCATCTATTGGAAAAAAAAATCATTATGCACTGCAGAAGAGCAAAATGAAGAGAGTGAAGTTTAGCTACCGTGGTACACTACAGAAAATTATTGACTTATATCAACCCATCACTGTAGATGGAAGCAGATTTAAAAATACACACATTAAGAGCCCAAAACTGGACAAAATTAACCAGGAATTTCCTCAACAATCTCCAAAGGATAATGTATAAATCCCTAAAGATCCTTTTGAGTAATGTATGCAAGGTATGGGAAGTGACCGTGAAGAATTTGATGATGTCTCAATTCTGGTTAGATTACATGAAGGCAGAGAAATAAAGGTAAACGAGATGCATGGTGTTGAGTTTAATGAACAGGAGAATTATAGTTTTGATGATATTTATGCTCCTGCAGAAATGCCACTTGTTATATATACACCTCCATAGTTGGGAGTTGAGAAAACTTCCTCTCCAAAATACTTTTTTGATGGTAAAATTGTTTTTAAGCTACTATTCGATGAAATGTTGCATTTCAAAGAAAAAGTTGAATTTCAAAGAAAAAACTTTTCCTATTAGTATCTTACTGCAGTGCAGAGCATAGAACTATGTAGGATTAAGTAGATGCAATTCAGGACCTCTTAAAAGGTAAGCGCTATTTTTCGATGTTATTAAAAATTTGCAAATGTTGTACCTCTTTAAGGTAGGAGGCATTTTTATATGCTTTTTTCCAAAAAAATTTTGCCAAATTCCAATTTTTGAAGCCTCCTTAAAATTTTCTGTGTTTACAGGAAATTGCAAGATTACGAGAATCCCTTGTGAAGCCTATAGACAGTTCGAGAAGGACAATAGCAGAAAAGGACTATGTTCTTTAGTCATTGAATAAGGAACTAGAAAAAATTTAGGATGAATTTAGAAAGGAAAATGAGAAATGTAGAGAAGAATATATGGTTGTTTGGAAGAAATATGAACAAACCATAAAGAGACTGGAAGATGAGTTGAAACATCGACCGAAGGTTTTGTACATTCCCCCTCTAAGGACTGTTATCGACCAGGAAGCAAGACCTATGGTTGAAGTCAATAAAAAAATAGAATAATTGAGATAATGAAGGTTGAGTTTTAAAACACCCTTGCTAAAGACTACAATAAACATCAACTTGAGAAAAATGAATATAGAAAAAAAGAGGAAAACATGAAAAACATAATTTCTAAGAAAGATGAAGAGTTGAAAGGAAACATAGTTGAACTTGAAAAGATTACTGCAGAACTACAGACTATAGGAGTTGAAAAGTTAAAAGAATATGAAATTGGTAAGGGACAGAGTAGGCATCTGATTTCTGGTGAAATTTATGATATGTCATCACACCAACAGGCTTTAATAAGGTATGAGAGTTCCTTGAAAAACAGAGAGAAGGAACTAGATGTAGATTTTAATGCAATACAAGCTCATGAAAAATTCAAAAAGGGGTTACAAATTTATCATGCCTTCTTAATAATTCAAGAGAAGTCCTTGATGGATGCTATTGTAGCAATGAATACTAGAATTTATCTCTCTGCATGGTCAACCATAAAAGAAACATTGTTAAACAAGGTAGCTGAGAGGGAAGATTAGATTAAAGAGCTCAGATTGAAAATACTGGAGGATAGAGAATCACAACATTTGCAATGTAAGTCTAAGATAGAAGATATGAATTCCAAATTGCCACTCTGTAGAAGAACAACATACTTCAGTGAGTAGCAATTTGTTATACTCCTTCAATAACCTACAAGCACAACATTTCAATTTAGATGATACGCTACTTAATTTTCTATTAAAATTGTATAAAAATAAGAGTGAATTTAACTCTTGTGCCATGATAAAATCATCACTTATTGTTAGTCAAGACCCACATTAAAAATATTGGATATGATAACATAATTATTAAACCTTTAAAATACCCTCATGGCGAATGAGGATCTTGTCTGATGCAGATCCATTTGATTGCCCATAGTTAAGGTCATTGTACTTTTGGCCTTTTTGATGGTATGGTTCCTTGTTCTTGCATGGAACACCAATTTTCTCCATCACCTCCCAAATTTGAAAAAAAATGCTTTCCTCAATCTCTCTAGTTGGATGAACCTTGTCGTAATCTTGTGCAATTTTTAGAATTTCATGAAAAATCTTTAAAGCAGTTCTAATTTTGGCATGGCGAGCACAATATACAAGGTTGGACATTGAGCCAAGAGTCAGTTGTAATAAGTTGGCAGCACATGTTTCACTAGGTACGAGTTAGTTAAATAATAATAATTTCCATTTATAGTAAATAAATAATTTTGAAAACATGTACCTTTTGATCATTTGTTCTATTCATGAGATACTTTTTGATAATATTCAATTCTTTGCTACATAAGGCTGGTTGAATGTCTGTAATACACTCATTTAGCTTTTCTTCCCATCCTTCAATGCTTTGTTCCAAAGAAGGATTCAATTCCTAAATTTTTAACACAAAGTAAGATTAAGAAAGTCATGGCAAGATATCAACAAAAATCAGTAAACTTTTAATAAATAAGTAAAACGTACTATGAGAAAGTTTGGTGACAATGCATAAAACTTGGAAATGCTACGAATAGTATCCCCATCTTGAATTTTAATTTTGTCTATAACCATGTGTATAGAGTTTTTATGGCATATGCACCAAGGACAAAAATTATTCCCCATTGGAGAAACATTATTATTGCATATTAAACTGCATATAGCCACTAGATCATGGCACTCGAACAAATTCACTTCCACTACCCTTCCATCTGGCATTAGGATCCCATCATGTGAAAGTTTGTTTATCTGATTCATTAATTTATCCTTGTTTGTAGGATCAGCAGCATGTGCTAAAACCTGTTTATATTCTTCCTTTCCATCCCATTTTCCTAGGCTTAAACAAGACATCAATCCACTATTGTTGTAAAGGAAAGTTTCCTATGGATAGGGTTTAAGAGGCCATCAACATACTGGGGTTGAAAGAGAGATGCATAGAGTTCTTCAAGTAAATACAAACAAGATTCATAGATTAGAATGGTTCATACCTTAGCCAAACGAAGGTTGATCCAAGCAGCTCTTCAATCCTCTTCTTGCTCCTCTTGCTCCAAGAAACCTGCAAAACAAATTATACCTTCCTCAAACCAATATGACCACATATAAAGCAATAATAATCAAATAAACATGGAATAATAATCTGATTAACATCATAATATGATCATAAACAAAGATTCAATCACACATTGAACAATGATTTGGGAAGATGAAGGACATCACATCTTTATTAATCATAAAATGAAGTACAATTATACCTTGTATTCAAGTTGGGCACCTCACGAAACCTTGATCTAGTTCTGTAGCTTCTCTTCTGCAAGGAACTCAACCTCCAAGCTCTACAACACAAGGGAATGATTTCTAGGGCAAAGAGTCGGAAAAGAGAGTCCCAATTCCTCCAGCATGACAATGCAAAAGTTCAAGTCTCCTCTCATGGACCTCCCTACCTCTATTTATATGCTTCTGAAGAGATAGGGTCAAAGACAAAGTAGTTACAATTGAAGGAGTCAGTTGCATAACTAAACAAACTACCCAAATTTTGAAAAAAATATTTTTCTCACATTTTTAGGAGGAATACACGGGTTGCGGAGACATCAGTTGCGTATGCAGTAGGTATATGTGGGTTACAAGCAGGGATGATTTTAAGGAACCATACTTATTTAAAAGTGTATAAATGTTGGCAAATCTTACCAATTCTTAAAACACCAACTATAAAATGTTTGGCAATTTTTCAAAAAATATTTTAATTTGCAAAGATTTTATATCATTTTTATAATAATTTGGCAATTTTTGGGTGAAAAAACTTTACCCTATCAAAATTGGGCGAAACAGGACTTCAAAAAAGGAAAAATGGCGAATATTTTTTTCGAGAAAACCCCCTAAAAATAGCCCATGGGCTAAATTTCCCCCCTAAAATTATCCCTGGTTGCAATGCAAAAATTCACATATTTAGGGTGTACGTGAGTATTATATATAGCAAGTTGCGTACCATATGCGGGTTTCCTCAAAGGCAACTCGCGTATACATAACAAAATCTCATTTTTATGGTACTTTTATGAATTTTCAGAATTTTGAGTCTTATGAAAAGTTTTAGCTGACTCAAATGCCTTTCCAACGGTGCAAATATGAGGTCAAACGGATTTACATAACTCAAGATATGGATCCTCCAAGTTAGGTGTTTTTTCAATGAATTTCATGAAGTGTCGACATGCGACGAAATCATGGGAAAATGGTCACAGGAAGAGATGTGACATATTGAGCTATAAAAACTATCTTCTAGTAACTCAAATAATATCTCACATACCTACCCACCTCAATCATAATGTACATGACAATCAATACCAAGTTTGAAAGAAACTTCAATGACTCTACTTCTAGTCCTCTTTTCATAGGACTCAACCATAAAGGAAGCATATGAATTTACTTGCTTCACTCTAACTCAATATGTGATACCATCAGTTCTCTCCCAACCCATATCAATATCCTCAGCTTCTTTGCTCCACTTTTTTATCTCCTTGGAAACTGAAGTTGGACTAACCCCTTGTAATACACCATGACGGTGAATCTACTTCAGACATTGCAAAGCCTTATGGTTCATGCTTGATTCAATAAATATAGAATCCATATTCCTAGCAATAAAATCATTATGGATATCTTGCATAACAATTGATAGAAGTTTATGAAGCACTCCATCTAGGTGTTGAAGAACGTCCTCAAATTTAGAATCTTCACTATAGTTTTTGCTCATGAAGTACCCAATTCCAGAAATAATGTCATTTTGATCTACATCTTCAAGTGACTTCCCAGAGAACCATCTACCAATTTCCTTAAAAAAAATTCTCCCCTCATATACTCTGCAGTTAAACCATCCAAACCGCTTCTTAAGACTCAATAAGGATGTCCTTAAGCAGTTTCCTACTGACCTTCTAGTTACAGCATATGTAGTTTGATCTATTGAACACCCTTTAGGAATTTGTACTGAAGCTTGTACATCTACAGAATTTTTATTTTCTGTAGGTGCATTTCTATCCATTTGTCCTTATGGAATTTCTACTGAAGCTTCTACATCTGCAGACTTTTGATTTTTTGTAGTTGCATTTCTGTCTATTTGTCCTTCACGAATTTGTACTCAAGCTTGTACATTTGTAGAATTTTTATTTTCTGTAGTTGCATTTCTATCCATTTGTCCTCCAGGCATTTGTACTGAAGCCTGTACATATGCAGAATTTTGATTTTTTGTAGGTGCATTTCTATCCATTTGTCCTTCAGTCATTTCTACTGAAGCTTGTGCATTTGCATAATTTTGATTTTTTGTAGGTGCATTTTTATCCATTTGTTCATAAAAGGTAGTTCTTTCAACTGTTTCATGACTTCTAGTTGTATCTAGCTTCTCAAGGGATGCGTGTTCAAATTGTTGTCCACTAGGTAGGATTACACTTTCATTCCCTTCAATCGTAACTGGAGACAAAGGAAACCTAGGTTTTTGAAAAAAACAACCTTCTATACTTTGATACAAATTATTTGTAATGGCAGCATCATCAACATTTGATCTTTAAGGGACATTTTGGACCACATTATGTGAATCTGAGTTATATCTTTTACATTACCATTTCCCTCAATTGTAATTGGAGTCAAAGGCTTCCTAGGTTGTTGATAAAAATTATTGTTTGTCACACATTGCTTACATACATGAAATCTAATTTCAACAGTTGCTGCATGATTGCCTATTGTTTGATGGAAATTCATAGTATTATTTTCTGGTATGGAGTTCTGATCTATAAGTGCTTGACATTGTTGACAAACAGCACGAATAGCATCTTTTTTACCCCCATCAGGAGTGAATTGAAGGAAAATATAATGTGGGGGGGGAGGGGGGGGGGGAGGGATTGGAATATTATTGGAATATTATTCAATTCTACTTCCATGTGTCAACCTCTTTTTCAAGGAATATTTTGTTGACATGACTGGTTTGAATGATCCATCGATGAGTTATTATGCAAAATCAACAAAATAATCAACATTAATACAAAATATAGTTTTTTTGTATAAAAAATACTTTTTATGGCTCAAAAAGAAAATTTGGAATAGTACAAGAACATGGGAGGAGGAAACATATATTATCCAACTTAAGCCACTTAAAAATACCCAAGGATGGACCTTATTCTTGCATTTTAGTGGACTAAGTGGGCATTTCACATTTACAAGGTAGCCTTGCAATGTTTTTGCACAACAAATTTTTTTTTAGCCAAGATTAGAAAAATAGAAGTACAGGAAGGTGTAAAACAATAAAAAAACACCATATCCAACTGATATCACCCAAAAATACTAAACAATGAGGGCTAGGCATGCATTTTATAGACCTAGTCAAATAAAGTTCAAAACATAAAAATTGCAATTTCCAAAACTTTACTCTACAAAAAATAAACATATTTTAAAAATTATCAAGAAGGTTTTTGTCCATAGTATATATAGCTCCAGGTATATGGCTTTAGGTTTTGAAAACTACCTCTAAACAATTATGGCTGGCTTTTTTCTAAGCCCAGTTTTACAGATTTACACTCTGCTTTTACAAAACAAAATTGTGAATTTAGACATTCTTTTCAATTATGACCATGCTACTTATAAATTATGATAAGTCATATATTTATAATACATATAGTATGATATAAATAGAATACTATCTTGAGATTGTGGGCCGGCTACAAGATCCTCATGCAAATGTTATGAGACATATCTAGACTTCATGCAAATATTATAAGACATATTTTGACATGTGTAAGAACATGGGAGGAAGAAACATATATTATCCAACTTAAGCCACTTAAAAATATCTAAGGATGGAACGTATGCTTGCATTTTAGAGGACAAAGCGGGAATTTCACATTTACAAGGCAACCTTGCAATGCTTTTGCACAACATGCATGTTTTTAGCCAAGATTAGAAAAATAGAAATACATGAAGGTGTAAAACAATAAAAAACACAATATTGAACTGAAATCACTCAAAAATACCAAACAATGAGGGATAGGCGTTCATTTTATAATCCTAGTCAAATAAAGTTCAAAACAGAAAAATTGCAATTTTCAAAACTTTACTGTACACAAAATCAATATATTTTAAAAATTGTGAAGGAGTTTTTTGTCCATAGTATATATAGCTCAAGGTATATGGTATTAGGTTTTGAAAATCACCTCTATAAACATTATGGCGAGCATTTTCCTAAGCCCATTTTTACAATTTTACACTCTGCTTTTACAAAACAAAATTGTGAATTTAGACATTCTTTTCAATTATGACCATGCTACTTATAAATTATGATAAGTCATACATGTATAATACATATAGTATGATATAAATAGAATAATATCTTGAGGTTGTGGGCCCACTACAAGATCCTCATGCAAATGTTATGAGACATATTTGGACATGTGTAAGAACATGGGAATAAGAAACATGTGTTATCCAATTTAATCCACTTAAAAATACCTAAGAATGGAACTTATGCTTGCATTTTAGTGTACTAAGCTGGCATTTCACATTTACAAGGCAGCCTTGCAATGCTTTTGCACAAAAGTCATGTTTTTAGCCAAGATTAGAAACATAGAAGTACAGGAAGGTGTAAAACAATAAAAAACACCATATCCAACTAAGATCAATAAAAAATACTAAATAATGAGGGTTAGGCGTGCATTTTATAGACCTAGTCAAATAAAGTTCAAAACAGAAAAATTGCAATTTTCAAAACTTTACTTTACACAAAATAAACATATTTTAAAAATTATGAAGGAATTTTTTGTCCATAGTATATATAGCTCCAGACATATGGCATTAGGTTTTAAAAATTACCTCTAAAAACATTATAGCAGGCATTTTTCTAAGCCCAATTTTATAGATTTACACTCAGTTTTTACTAAACAAAATTATGAATTTAGACATTCTTTTCCAATTATGAGAATGCTACTTATAAAATTTAATAATTCATACATGTATAATACTTATAGTATGATATAAGTAGGATACTATCCTAGTGTTGTGGGCCTAGGCTGTGGCGTGCATTTTTGTAATCCTAGTTTTACAAATTTACACTATGTTTCTTATATAACAACTTAGGATTTTACTGATTAATTTTGAATTTGACCAAGATAATTGCAAATTATGAATATGTACATCTTTAATGCATAAATTATGATTCTCTTTACTATAATAAAGACATAATATATGAATGGTCAAATTTGTTGACTCATTTTAAGTCTAAAAATCTCCTTCTCTGTAAAAATGACACTGCGGACACTTTTGGAACCCAAATTGAAAACCTATTTGTACAGTAAGGTGGAAAATAGAAAACCACACCATTTCCAATTAAATCACTCAAAAATACTCAATAGTAATGGTTAGGCGAGGATTTTTATGAACATGGTAAGACTTGGTTCCAAACATAAAATTTGTTATTTTGTCAAATGAACTACATGCAAATGAAACATATTTTTAGGAAACTGAAAGAGGTTTTTTTCAAACATATATCTTTCTTCAATCTCAGGGTATTACTTTAAATTAATAATATATGTATGGACTATGGCATGCATTTTGTTAATCCCATTTTTGTAGAATAGCACTTTTTTTTACATAGCAAATCAGGATTTTAGTGATTAATTTCAATTTCATCGAAATACTTACAAACTATGAATAAGTATATGTTTAATGTCTATCCTTGATACCCTTTATTATGATAAATTCATGGTATCTTCATGGTCAAATTTGTTGATATAATCATTTTAAGACTAAAAATCCCATGCTTTGTAAAAATGCATACATCAAGCACTTTTTGAACCAAAATAAAAAAACTAGTTCTAGAACGTGGAAATATTTATAAATTCATGAAGATGATGTACAAAATATAGTGTCAAAAACCAAGTGAAAGACAAATTGAAAGAAAAATAAAACAACAATTTCATAAACCAAGTGAAAGACAAATTAAACAACAATGTCAAAAACCAAGTGAAAGACAAATTGAATAGTAATGAAAAAAAACAACCTTCAAGACTACGATAGACTGTAGAAACGACTTAACAGCTTTCCCAAAATAGATAACAGCTTCATTGTTGGATAAATATACACATATTGATCTTAACAGCTATCACATTAATAAACTGTAACATTGACATCAAAGCTATATGAGCAACTAATAAAGAAAATCCATATCACAATGTCATATCAGCGAAGTGCATTCTACATAATGTTTTAGAGCACATTCATTACAATCTTATTATATATGTTACTGTTTGGATTCTTTCCATTTTTTACCATCAACAGAAGTGACAGGAAAGTGGAATTTACTATCACTTGAGATAAGGATGGGACTTAATGAAGTACAATGCAAGCATACATGAGTCAGAATAATATGATTTTGTGTGGATGATTCAAGGTTGGTAGACTTCACGCCAAAGGAGTCTCATCGGGTAATGTTGCTTCTTATGCCAATTTAAAATTCTGAAGGTATCCACAAGACATTTTTACATAATTAGAATTATGTTATATGTTTGTCTGGTTATGTTGTAGGGTACCAGGTAGTCCAAAACAAAACACATTGTTATAAAAATCACTCATTCAAATTCATGAGAAATGAAATTTTTTGAAACTACCCGCCATGATCAATCAATCATGGATGCTCAATTGATTTCATTCCACCACGTAGATCTAAAGGTAGCTCATATCATAACTGTGCCACCAATTCCTAGCATGTCTTACACTTCCAAGACTGTTACTAATGGCGCTAATTTAATGCAATTTCAAATCTTCATATGCTTCACCTACCTTAAACTCACTGTGGGTTGGAAATTTCAGTTGGGTGACTATGCTTGCTTTAAGAAAACGGTTTGTTAAATTATATTTTTGATTGGAAATTGTCCCAATTTCCTTTTTTCGGGCTCAAATATTTTCGGTGAGTAGAATCATTTAACAACTTTACAATAAAAAATAATATTTTCAATAGGATGTCAGCAATTCTAGCCAATAAAAAAAGCATCTTTTGGAATTCCTTGATTAACATTCTTAATGAATTAGGATACACGCTAGTGTATATAGTTTTTTATGTATTCCTCTGGATAGCCAATGAACATACCCTCAATAATCTCTGGTTTCAAAGATGTCCTCTTGTCAAGTGGAATTCGATCCCAAGTAGTGGACCCAAAAACTCTGAAATTGGACACATATGGTTTGTGCCCAAATTATGCTTCAAAAGGAGTTTTTCCTTTCACGGAAGAGTGAGGTACCCTGTTCTGAATGTAGGAAGCAAAATTTACTTCCTCAGCCCAAATATTTTCAGCCAAATATTTGGCTTCCAACATGCAGGTAATCATCTCTTTGAGGGCCCCTTTTTTCCTTTTCGCTACACCATTCTGTTGGGGTGTGTAGGGAATGGAGTGTTGGATTTGGATCCCATATTTAGAAAATATTTACAGAAGCTAAGACTTGATATAATCTCTTCCATTTGTATATATGAGAGACTTTATCTTCCTCCCATAGGCATTCTCAACAGATGCCTTAAACTCAGTGAATCTTTCAAGAACTTCGGATTTTTTTTTTCTGTAGGAAGAAAACCAAAGTGATTTTGGAGAATTCATCAATAAAGGTGAGCACATACCTTGAAAAACTCATGGATATTGTAGGCATAGGACTAGTGATTTTAGAGTGGATCAGCCCCAAAATACTTGTTGCGCGGCTTTCCTTTCCCCGATCAAATTTGTGCTCAGAGTGTTCGCCGACAATGCAACCTTTGCAAATTACATTGGAGGTTTTGATGGTTGGGAGACCTTCCACCATGGAATTTTTTTGAAGTTTCTGCAAGTATTTGAAGTTCAAATTTCCAAATATTTCATGCCATTTTTGGCTTACCTCATTTCCATGATTCAGAAGAGTGGTGGGATTTGCAACTGGCACAAACTTGGAAAACTCATAGGTCTTAGCAGAATGTTTTGCTATACATGTTGCAATGAGTTTCCCGAATGCAATCTATGAGATCTCAAAATAATTTGAAATGAAAGTGACTGTCTTGGGTAGTCCTGTGTGTGTCATTTGATATACACTCAACAGATTGGAGGCCAAGGAGGGTACATATAGAACATCAAAGAAGTTTCCATGTTCAATTTTTTTAGTACCTTTTCCTTTCAAAATGATTTGAGAATTGTTAAGTTTCTAGTGGTTATCTAAGATCTTATAACATTTAGCATCGTAACAACATAACCATAAGCTAAAATATCACTGAAATATAGACAAGCACAACCACATAAATGAACACAAAGATTTATCGTGGGAAACCCTCATGGGGAAGAAAACCCATAAAAAACTTTCTCTGTATAATATGTATAAAAGACAAACCAAAAACTGGGTGTTCTCCTCCGTCTGTTCTATCTCTCTCTCTCTCTCCTATGTGCTACACAAGTGAGTGAGTGTGTTCAAATAAGAATCACAGCTCCTCTATTTATACATATTTGTCAAATGAATTTTGCACTAGACAATTCGGCCCCAATAAACTGTCTAGGCCAACTTCACCTAGGAATACTCAAAACAATATATTATATTATTTATTAGGGTACTAAAGACCTGACACAAGTGGAGGCTTTACCTCATGACTCAATGATGACCAAATACAATAGTAACACCCCGTCGGAGGAATAATAACATCTCCCTTGGGTTACATCAGTAAAATACATTAGAATATCCTTTGAAGTTACAATATTTCAACACTCCCCCTTAACGAGAAGGTTATTCTACTGACAAAATCATCACAGGCTACAGGAGAACAGAGAGACAGCTACAACAGTACATCAAGGTAATACATCTATACGTCACAGGAAGTTTTCCACAATCAATAACTTGGAACAATTACTCTTTATCTTTTGCATCACATGATCACTTGATCCTTTTGTAGGAACGCTTTGATATTTCGATCCTTTGTAGCAGCACTTCGATCTTTTGATCCTTTGTAGTAGTACTTCGATCTTTTCATCCTTTGTAGCAGCACTTCGATCTTTCGATCCTTTGTAGCAGCACTTCGATCTTCTCGATCCTTTGCAGCGGAACTTCAATATTATCGATCCTTTGCAGCAGCACTTCGATCTTCTCAGTCCTTTGTAGCAGCACTTTTATCTTTTGTAGCAGCCTTCAAATATTCTCGATCCCTTGCAGCAACACTATGATCCTTTCGATCCGTTTACAATAGCACTTCGATTCTTTCGATCCTTTGCGGCATCACTTCGATCCTTCTTGATATTTTGTAGCCACACTTCAATCTACTCAACCCTTCATTGTTGTACTTTGATCTACTTGATCCTTCACCGCCACGTTACCTGTAGTACACATGATCTATTTGCGGGACGATCAATCCTGTTCACTTTAGGACATAAGTCCAAGGATGATGCAATCCTCCATCATCATGATCCATGAAATTGATCAGCTGAATTGTCTACAACTAAATGTAGATCTCGACTACACCTAGTGTCGGCCCTATCATCCATGAGGACTCATCTTAGACTATCAATACCACACAGGTTAGGACCACTCACAAGTGAGTGTTATACTCAGGTATCTACACTCACATGTAGGTATACTCTACCAAGTAAGAGTATTGTCTGTAGAGAATATCTCAACTACATACAAAATGTCGGGCCATTGTTTGTGAGGACTCATCATAGATAATCCATACCACACAAGTTAGGACCACTCCCAAGTGAGTGTTTATTGTATGGCATCTACACTCATGTGTAGGTATACTCTACCAATTAAGAGTATTGCCTACAGAGTAGATTTCGACCGCATACAAAATTTTGTCACATCATCTATGAGGACTCATCATAGAGAATCCATACCAAACAAGTTAGGACCACTCCCAAGTGAGTGTTTATTCTATGGCATCTACACTCACGTGTAGGTATACTCTACTAAGTAATATTATTGTCTACAGAGAATATCTCGACCACATACAAAATGTCAGACCATCGTCCACGAGGACTCATCATAGAGGATCCATACCACATAAGTTAGGAGCACTCCCAAGTGAGTGTTTCTTCTATGGAATATACACTCACAGGTAGGTATACTCTACCAAGTAAGAGTATTGTCTGCAGAGCAGATCTCGATTGCATACAAAATTTCATCCCATCGTTTGTGAGGAATCATCATAGAGAATCCATACCATACAGGTTAGGACCACTCCTAAGTGAGTGTTTCTTCTATGGTATCGACAACTAAATGTGGGTACTCTCCATGAGAGTAACATCTGCAGAGCCATCCTTAACTAGTAAGGACCACTCTCATGAATAGAGTGTTATACCTGCTATGCTCAAGAGAGGATACTATCATCCACAAATAAATGCTAGACCTTGTCATCATATTCAGGTGCACTTGGCCTCTTCCATGCTAGAGCATCACTTCCATCCCATAATCATTGACAGGCTCATCATCACTCCCCATTTTCTGAGAAGGATCCATATTATGAACCTGATCCCCCTTTGTCTGAGGAGGGTTCATAGGATTTACCTATTCTTCCTTTTCGGGGATAGTCCATATCTTTGACTTGTTCCTCCTTTCTGAAGAAAGTCTACATCTTCGACTTGTTCTTCCTTTTTGAAGAAAGTCCATATCTTCGACCTATTTCTCCTTCCTAAGAAGGGTCCATATATTCGACCTATTTCTCCTTTTTGAGAAAATATCTATATCAACATTAATGTTACTCCTTGCAAGGAAATTATGTAGTATCGCCACTGTTCCTCCTTGCGAGGAAAATCTTTTCGAGCTACGCCAATATTTTCACGAAAGATTGGTCACCACATCAAAAACTTGCTCATTGGTACTCGTATACTGGATTTTTATGTCTCCCTTCGGTACCATATTCCACATCATTCTTTGTCATCTTTATGCAACTCTGGTTGTCGCATTGAAACACTATGGTATCCAACTCCATGTCAAATAGTCCTGACATCATCTTTCTGAATCCATATGGCTTCCCAAATAGCGAAGCAAGTTTCCATGCACTCTGCTTATGTTGTACTGAGAGAAACACTGGACTAAACCATTAGATCATGGTGGATCCTAGACAATAACATCCACCTGAGGGGCTCTTTTTGTCTATGGAATTTCCTTCCCAATCTAAATCCGTATGTCCATATAATCTGTAGTCATGATCTCTACCATAGTAAAGTCCGAAGTCTGTGGTACCTTTAAGGTACCTCATCATGCTTTGCAGCTATCAGGTGAACACATCTAGAGTTACCTAGATACTGACTCAAGGTGTTCAGAGTAAAGCACATCTATGACCTTCTGTTCATCAGATACATCATCAACTCAATAATATGTCTGTATTGATTCATATACACTAACTCTGATGTCTCATCAGACAACAACTTCATGTTGGTCTCCATGGGTGTGGCCATGGATTTGCAATCCAACATATCAAATCTTCTTTAATATTTCCACAACATACTTTCCCTGGTTTGGAAAGATTCCTTCTGATCTCTTCCACACTTCTAGCCCGAGAAATAATGCATCAATCCAATATCTTTTCATCTTGAATTCTTCAACTAGCTTTTTCTTGCAATCTATGACATGTTTCTCATTTCCAGTCAGAATTAGATTATCCACATACAACAATAGTATGTCAAGTTCATCATCCATAACCTTAAGGTAAAGGTAAGGATCAAATTTACTCTTGGTAAAGTCCATGCTTGCTAAGAAGCTATCTATTCTTCCATACAAAGCTCTAGGGGTTTGCTTCAGTCCATATAGAGCCTTTTTCAATTTACATATATGAATCACTATGTTTTCGACTTCAAATCCTTGTTGCTATTAGAAGTAAACCTCTTCCTCAATCACACCATTAAGGAAGGCTTGTATTTACATCCATCTGGTGTACATCATGGAAGCAAGTGCCATGATAGTTCTGATGGAAGTGTACCTTACTTCCTAGAGCAAGTGTCTCTTCATAATCAATTCCCTCTATTATCACTAAAAGATGCTACTTGACTGCAGAAGAAGCATGTCTAGTGAATCTTAGGTTATTGAAAAGGACAAGTAGGCTTGAAATTTTACGATGGAGATCAAGCTATCATGAGAGAATACTAAATAGTGGATGTATGAATATGATATGAAGGCCAAAAATAGCACGAGAATAAACTTATCTAAGGAAAGAACCAACTCTATTTCAGATCACTGATAAACATCTCAAACTGTTCACAAGAATCCAAGTACAGGAAAAATCATGAAAGTATATAATATTTATCATTTCAAATTAAAACAAAGCAGGCTCAATGAAAGATAATCACTCAAAGCATTTTTAATAACCCACGAAATGAAATACATTCTCCTACAAATAAACTGTCAACCCCCTCGGCTGGAACCCCCACCTATCATTACAAACTAATGAAATATATAATAATTACATGACCTAAGCTATTGCCAACAATTTAGGAATGGCATTCTATTAACAAACTCAAAATAGCACAAATCTTCAACCTTTCTGCAAAATATTAGGAATTGCTGAGATAGAATACCACTGAATTTGTCTGCTTGACTGCCACATAATATTTATTAACTGATTAATGTCTTTAAAAATACTCTTCCACATATAATCGGTTTCCTTCATGTTTCCAAATGTGTAAATTCTTCGTAAATATTTGGAATTGATCTTTGACCTGATGTTTCAAATTCTTAATTTTACTTCTCACCTTAATGATTCAATCTTCATCCTCAAAATCCTATAGCTTCCTTCAGGCCTTGAAATGCTGAAAATGACTCTTTCGTCACTACAAACTTCATACTTGAAAATCCGGATATGATTAATCAATTGTTCGTTGGCCCTTCTTTGAAATCTAGATTAAATCTAAAATAGGAGATAAAAGAGAATTTAAATGATCCAGGTGCTCTGTCACCTGTATGTTCCCTCTGAAGCTACCAAGTGCCATGAAAATATGGAATTTGATTAATCATATAATTTAAATGATTGTCTTTCTGAAAACGTCAATGCTAGAATGTTTCTCCAAATCTTAACTCTTTTTCCACCTTGCAGGTCAACGATCTCACTACCATTTGGCATCTTTATCCAAGAATTTGGAGCAGAAAATATTTCACTGTCAATATCAAAAGTTGGATTGAGGCGTTTGACATTCAAACATTCTACCTTCATGTTTTCAGAAACTTGTCGATGTTGGTGTGCACATGAAATTGCTGGAATTTGACATAGCGATTGGAACAATGGGCATGAGATTTCCTTTAAAACTTTGACACTGATTTGACTTCCCTGTTGTGTTGGCATTTTAATAATTTGATGCATAGGTATATCCCACATGCCCAGGGAAAATTTGAATAAAAAACTATACATTGCAAACTGTTTGAAAATGCGTTGACATGAGGCACATATAAGGGTTGGTAACTTCGTATGTATGAAGTCAAATGTGATAAACAATGGAAGTATGAGTGAACCGTCGTTGTCATGCAAAACACTTTGGAAAACCAAACTTTATACGTTTTAATGGGAAAGTGAAGAGAAATGAAGGTTTTAAGAGGTAAAAAGTTAAGTTAAAATAATTATTTTTATTTTTATTTATTTTATTAAAACCATTAAATAATAATTTCAACAAAACTATTATTTAATAATGTTAATTTTTTTTTTTAAATAAAAATTATTATTTTATGAAAAACAAAAATGGAGGGTTAATATCTAAAGAAATCAAACCTTAAGAGCATGAAATTTGATAATAATTTTGGAGGATGAAGTAAGTATGATGAAGATCAAGGTCTTTCTTTAGATACGCATTGTCGGCATCTAAAATTTTCATGAAGTAGATTCTAGTGGAAACACCCTCTCTCTTAGAAAATCCTCTAGCCACAAATCTTGCCTTACTTCCATCAAGAGCATATTTTATCTTTCAAATCTATTTGTAAGATACCACACTCTTTCTTTCTGGTTTGGGTATTGTATCCCAAACATTATTATGGTATTCTTCAAACATTGCATCCATCATGAGTTCATTTTATTATGTCATCGACATATCCTAGTATTCCGTATTCAACCTTGAAGGTTGGAACCCACTTTACTCTTGGTAAAGTCTTGGTCCATAAGGAAGTTGTCCATCATATCATACCATGTCGAACTCATAGATCTTCTATAGTCACCCCCCCTGAAGTGGAGCATCATCTTCCCTCTACATTCTGTACTGGAGTGACAGGTAGCATCCTCTGCTACTATGTATCCATCTCAGGTTACTAGATGCCAAGATCCCTTTAACTTGAACTTCGTCGAAAATTTCCTCTTGCACCCATCTGTGAGCTTGTTGCCTTCTATAAGTTTCCATATTCAACCTTGTAGCAAAGGTTAAGATATTTATCAATCTAGGTGATCTTTCAAGATCTTGGATGTACTTATCTATGGGTGCCTTCTAAGCTCATACAAACCATATTCTGTATAGGTAGTTCTTTGCTTGATATATACTTTTACTAGAGAAGTGTGTCTGGTCAATAGAGTATGTCATGCCATAGTCTATTCTTTCTGAGAAAAAACAAGAACCTTTCTTTGTACAATTGTTCTTGTAGATCCATATGGAAGACACTATGAACCTCCCTTCTGGTCTCAGAACCATATCATAGGCATCATTCCCCATGATCAACTGTTACTCTTTGATCGTAGCTTTTTCCATAGCCGAAAAAGTTAGCATCAATGATGTTACCCAACTATGTTACACAACTAGAGTGTGTTCGAGGCATCTAATTTTGGTTTGCAATTCTTGGCATGATTCTATTCATCTTGAGTTATCTCTCGTACCCAATGTTCTCTTCATCTTTCGAGGTGGATCTATCGCTCTCTGAAGCTCTTTCTTCCGTCACGGTGTCTCTGACCTTGGGAGCTTCAAATTCATGTTTATTGGAGTGAATATTGAATTGTCATCGTTTGTTCTTCACAAAAAGTATCATCCTCCTTTTATTGTAAGCGGTTGTACATGACCTTTCCTACAAGTCAAATGCACCATTTGCATGGTTAGAACAATTTCATAGAACATATGCATAACAAAATATTCTTATGCATCATGCAACTATTTAGCCAATAAAACATTCATCCATACGTAATGGAAAATTTCTAGATTCCTTCCATCTCTACCATGACATCATTGAGATTGTGCACTAATCCAATATGTTAGCAAAGAGGTTTCATTATAGATAAGTAGCAATGGAGAGTTGTATAGCACCATGGGCTACTTACCCATCATGTGTATATTAGTAGTATACTGTCATTAATGAAATTATTCTATCATGCATAATACACAGCATATAAAGGAAAGACAATTCAAATACTTATCTTTGTTTGTTTTTCATCATCTCCTTTTAGATCAGCAGCTTCTTCTTTGACCAGTGAGATTGCTTCAATCTCATGCTTGCTTGGAAACTTTTCTGGAATGTTGCTTTTGGCAAAACTAGGGTTTGACAAAGAAGCCCTAATTTTTCAATTGAGATATATTTCATATCTGATTGGATATAAATATGCACCTCCTTAAGGCGAGCTAAGCAGTGTACTCATTTTCCCAAAACTGTGATCAGAACTGCAAAATATCTAATGCACTAGTTTTCTTTAGTTTCTTCTGCATAACTTCATGATATTGTTTCTATGGTATCTCCAAAAATAATACTCCTCTATGTATGAAACTTTTCATTGAGGTATCCTTATCCGTCCTCTTTCCAACACTGCATGTTAGACCAGAATTGGTTTCACCAATTGGGACTTATGTTCGTTTTACCAAGGTGACTTATTTTAGGACTGTTCAAAAGAGAAAACTTGTACGAACATCCACATGTCACAGTTTCACCTTAAGGATTTGAAATATTTACCACAAGAAGTACATTCTGTACCCTTTCTGTAAAATCTTACGAATTTTCATTTGGACCTTCATAGCCCGAGATACAGCAATTCTCCCTAGGTCACCTATTTAACGATGAATCCTGGTAGAGGCTAGAACCCTAACTTGGAGGAATCATATCTCCCCTTATATAGCATATCTGAGGCTGAAACGTTTACATGGTGTACATTAGGAATTTATATTTTTCCTATGAAAGTTTCAGCTCTTGAGCCTTCTCCAATCTCAAGATATAGCAAATACACCAACACTACTAGTTTTAGTATTTTAGGGTTTTCAAGCATGAAACCCTAATCTTCAATAGTTGTAGCTGTAGCACTGTTTCGGATGCACAGTGACTTCTTTCAGGTTGGATTTGATACCATGTTATGTTTTTAATGGTTATCTCAAATATTATAACATTTAGCATCATAACAACATAACCATAAGCCAAAAGATCATTGAAAGATAGACAAGCACAACCACACAAAAGAACACAAAGATTTATCCTGGGAAACCCTCATGGGGAAGAAAACCTAGCAAAAACTTCCTCTGTATAAGATCTATAAAGGAAAAACCCAAAATAGGATGTTCTCCTCCTTTTGTTCTGTCTCTCTCTCTCTCCTATGCGCGACACAAATGAGTGAGTGTGTTCAAATAAGAATCATAGCTCCTCTATTTATACATATTTTTCAATTGACTTTTGCACTAGACAACTCAGCCCCAATAAACTGTCTAGGATGAATTCACCTGGGAATACTCAAAACAATATATTATATTATTTATTAGGGTACTAAAGACCTGAAACAAGTGGAGGATTTACCTCATGACTCTATGATGACCAAATACAATAGTAACACCCTGTCGGAGGAATAATAACATCTCCCTTGGGTTAAATTAGTAAAATACATTTAGAATATCCTTTGAAGTTACAATATTTCAACAAGAATAATCTCCCATGTGGATGGGAATACTTCTGTCGGAGTCCAGGAATGAAAAGGATTATTTTCTCTCCACCATATGGTTCGAAGCACCAGAGTCTATGAGGATATCTCTAAGCTTTGAAACATTTTCCATGAGTGCATGTCCTCTTTCTAGCTAGATTTTCTAATTATGATTATATCGCTTCCTAACAATGTCAGGAAGATTGATAATGTTCTTCTCAAGGAGAAGAGACATTTCATCAATATTTTTCTTCATGCAAGAGTGTTTAGTGTGAAATCCCTTCCCGCAATAGGAACACTTGATCTTTTCTTTTCATTGGTTCCCTTTATTCTTGTTCTCTCTTGAGCCAGAAGGCTCATCTTGTTGTTGGTTCTTCTCCTTTGTCACGGGAGCATCAAACTTATTCTTTTGATTCTTTTTCTTTCCTTTACCATTCGTGGCTTTGAGCCCTCCAACAAACAGTGCTTGATCTTTTGAGGATCTAATGATCTCCATTTGCACAAGCTTTTCATGCTCTTGTGAGAGACTCAATGAAGGTATTGAGGGCCGATATATTCCAATTCGGAGTTGTTAGGTCCCCGGTATGGAATGTGGAAACAAAAATTGAGTAATATGGTCCAAGTTTGGAAAGAATGGAGAGGATGAGCTGATCATCCTCCTTCTCCACTTCACACTGCTTCAACTAGAGCACCAAGTGCTTGAAATAGGTGAAGAAATCATTTATATATTCAAATTTTCCTGGGTGAAAATAAATTGACTCATTCTCTAGGTAATAGATCCTCATGTCGTCTTGCTTATCAAATAGGGAAGCACGTTGATCGCAAATTTATTTAAGAGTCTTCAATTGAGTGATATGGAAGAGAAGATCCTTAGAAATCGAAAGGCACAGAAACCCAAAAGCTTCATCAAGCTTATTCCAGTATCTTGCTTTGTCTACAACATGATTTGGATCTATCTCAGTGTCCATTATGACTCTGTAGAGACATTTTGCACGCAATTGAATCTCCATGTCCTCCTTCCACTGATGGTAGTTGAAAGGAGTAAGAGGACCCACAAAAGAGGCCATTTTTCTGTTGTATCGAATGCAATAGAAGTCTTTCAAAAAACCTGCAAAAACACAAAAAATGCACTGTAAGGTCAGACAACCTACACTTTTCAAGTTTTCATCACACCTAGCTTAGTCAATTAAGCTATCTTGATCAACAATTCCTTTGCTTAGGACTTATGTGGTAAACTTTCCGCTTCTGGTGCATAGCTAGAATTTTTGAGATTTTTTGCTCAAATTGCATGGTAGACCCGTCAAGAAATCTTGTTGGAGAAGAAGAGCCTTGTCCTGCCATGGCTCTAATACCATATGAAAATTGCGTCACGTTAATCTGAGGACTAAAGCACAATATTATAGAATATTCAAGACAATTTACACACAAAATGACATAACAGTGTTATAATTAGAGGTTGCAGATGTATATTATCAATAATCAATTAGAAGTAGTGATACAATGTCGTACACTTGCATAAATAGCAATAGAATTAGAATCCCAAGGAGGTCATTAAAATTGCACACATGAGAGTGGCTTAGCTATCAATTACCCACACTAAACACACCAGTTAACCACTAATCACAATCAATAATCGACTCTAATTTAATCGAAGAAGTTATGAATGAGTCTAACTAAATAGAACTCAAATACATGTCAATCAGTAGGTAGGGGCACATATCTAACTTAGGTTAGCTCTAATGAAGTGAACTTAACTGAACTGAGTCACTGAAAGTTGTTGGAGGTGCCTTAGATCACTCCCGTTAAATGGGAATTTCCAAAAATAGACAAAATAGTGATGGGTGTTCCTTTACAGCTACATTTTAACTGAAAGTTGGTGGAATAACCATCAGTTAACTGATTTGGGGTGCTTAGGTCATGCATATCAACCAATATTTTATCCTTGATGGAAGGAGGAAGCTCAGTTAGTATCCCCGATTGAAGGAGAATGCTTAGTTGGCGTCCCTGATTGAAGGAGGATGATCTAGTTGATGTTGATGTCACCAATTCGAGTCAATAACTTAGGATTAGTGGATAATTAGGAAAATTTGACTAAATAAATATGTGTGGGTTGGATAATGACTCCAACATATATCTGGACTTGTATTTGTAAGATACATCAATGAATGAATAATCTATCTGTACTGAGTCATGTCCAATAACTCTGATGATTCATGAGATAATAGCTTTATGTTGGTTTCCATGGGTGTGTCCATGGATTTAGAATCCATCATATCAAATATTTTCAATATTTCTACTACATACTTTCCCTGGTTCAAAAAGCTTTCTTTTGGGCTCTACCACACTTATAGCCCAAGTAAATAATGCATCAATCCAAGATATTTCATCTTGAATTCTTCTGCTAGCTTCTTCTTGCAATTTGTGATATGTTTCTCATTTCATGTCAGAAGTAGATCATCGCCATATAGTAATAGTATGACATCTTGATCATCCATAACCTTCATGTAAAGCTTAAGATTAGCTTTACTTTTGGTAAATCGCAAGCTTGTCAAGAAGCTATCTATTCTTCCATACCAAGCTCTGGGAGCTTGCTTCAGTCCATACAGATCCTTTTTAAAATTACATACATGAGTCACTTTGTGTTCAACTTCAAATCCTTATGGATGTTCAATGTAAACATATTCCTCAATCACACCATTCAGGAAGGTTGTATTTACATCCATTTGGTGTAGATCCCACTTCATCATGGAAGCAAGTTCCATGATGGTTCTGATGGAATTGTAGCTTTCTACTGGAGAAAAAGTATGTTTATAATCAATCCCCTCTTTTAGAGGGAATCCTCTAGCCACAAATATTTCCTTGTACTTTTCAATACTTCAATCATCACCGTGTTTTATCTTATAGATACATATCGAAGATACTACACTCTTGTTTTTTGGTTTGGGTACCATATCCCAAACATCTTTCTTCATTATTGAAAGGTATTCCTCCATCATTGCTTCAACCCACTCTCTCTTCTGTGCATCTCCCTCATATTTGGTGGGTTCTTTATATACAAGGTCACACATCGAAGCTACATAAGTGGAGTATGGCTTTGATCTTTTGCTTGTTCTTGTGGAGCCTTCATGACCTCCATATTTCTATGGTTCTTGTATGATTTATCTTACCCAAGCAGGTTTTCTCTTTCAATATATATCCATGGTAGGAGGTTCTTAAGGTTCTAGAATATTGTGATCTTGAGATGCTACTATTTTAGGAGAGGGTTCAGCTTCTACCATTCTGGGAGGTACATTCTATTCATGTACTTATCCAATCTTATACCTTCTTTATTTCTTAAGAGTTGTCTCTTCATCAAATGTTACATCCCTACTAATCTCTATATGATGGAATCTTGAAATGTATATCCTAAATACTTTGGAGACTTCACATTATCCAACAAATATTCCCTTATTTCCAGAAGGATCCAACTTGGTTCTCTTCTCTTTCAGAATATGTACATATACTGGACAACCAAATATCTTGAGATGGATCACTTTAGGTTTCTTTCTTGTATACATTTCTTCAGGAGTCTTGAATCCAAGAGCACTATGAGATAATATATTACGTACATACACAGATTTCCTTGTTACTTCAACCCACAGGTGCATGGGAAGTTCTTGGTCATGTATCATTGTTTTCACTACTTCCATAATGGTTCTATTCATTATTTCCATAGCACCATTCTGTTGAGGATTGTAGGGAGTGGTTATCTCCATCTTTATTACTTCCTCCTTGTAGAATGCTTCAAATTATTTTGAAGTATATTCTCCACCATTATCTAATCTCAGTCTTTTGATTCTTCTTTTTGAATGGTTCTCTATCAAGGATTTTAATTCCTTTAATTTTCCAAACACTTCACTCTTGGTATTCAATAAATATATCCATGTATTTCTTGAATAGTCATCAATGAATGTGACATAATATTCATATCCACTTAATGATATAGAGGGAATAGGGCCACATACATCAAAATGAATTAATTCCAATGTAACTTTAGTCTTTGTTTCACTTTTCGGAAAGGGATTCTTGATGTTCTTTCCTCTTGAACATCCTTTTCAAGTTCCCTCATGATCGATCTTCAGATATGGTAACCCTATTACCACCTTGCTCACATACAGATGTTCTTTGTAGTTGATGTGAGAAAGCCTCTTATACCATAGTTCACTTGAGCTAGTAGTCTCATGGACAAGGTTTGTCTCTAGATGTCCTTTGAGTTTGTACAGTCCTCCTCCTTCTTCACCAATGACAACAACATCTTCAAGTGTGTTTCCTTTGTACCACATAATTACTTGTCCATCTATGAAAGAAACTCTATATCCTTTTTTATCTAGTGATGAGATGGAAAGTAGATTCTTTTTCAAACCTGGTACATATAGTACTTCCTTCATCTTCATGGAAGTTCCAGAGTCAAACTTGTAGCTTGATTCACCAATACCTTTCATGGGAAATTGATAGTCATCTCCAAATGATACTTTTTTAGGAGATTTATTTTCTTCAAGTCTTGACAGATTTTGCTTCTTCCATGTCATGTTCTTTGAATCACCACTATCAATAAGCCATGTATCTTATCCAGGTGTTAAAGACCTAGCGAGTGCCAAGAATAGTACATATTCTTCTTCATCTTCTTCCTTTGTTAGTCTCTTTCTAGTTCTTTATTCCTCATCCTCATCTTCAGCTAGATGAGCATGGTGTCTTTTGTTGTTTTTATTATTTGATGGACACTCTCTGGAAAGGTGTCCTATGTTATGAAAATTATAGCATTGATACTTTGAGTAATATTTCTTCTAATTGTTTACTCTTTTCTTTTGAAAGTTCTTCTTTGAAGGTTTATGACTACCTTTCTTGAAATTTGATTGTTTCTTCCTTTAGTATGGATGGCTAGAGATTGATCATCTTCTCTAAGTAGAGCTTCTCTATTAGCTACTCTGACATCTTCTTGAATGCAATCTTCCCATACAATTTCAAACTTCATACTTTCTTTTCTGGCACACAGATTCTGTATGAATGAGTCCCAAGATCTAGTGAGACCATTGAGAGCAATCATAACTAGCTCATCCTCATTAAGGGTGTCTCGAATAGCACTTAGTTGTTCCCTAAACCGGGATACCCTTGTGAAGTAATCTTGAATTGATTCTCCTTTGCTCATCTTGGTGCCCTTAAAGTGAGCTCTCAAATTCATCATTTTGTTGATGTTCCTTCCCTCATACATTCTAGAAAGTACATCATACATTTTATTTGGTTTCTTCTTAGATGAAACTTGAGGGATCAAGTGATCTTTGATAGAATCAACAATGATCTGCATATCCTTGACTAGGTCTTGTTCATGCTTCTCCTTAGCTTCATCTTCTTTTGGTTTTGAAACTTCATCCTTGATGTACTTCTCAAGACCATTATCTTTAAGAATGAGACTAGACCTATATTTCTATGGTAGGAAGTTTTCTATGACTTCTATTTTGTCCTCAAGCTTAATTCTTGGGGCCATCCTATCCAAGAGGTCACAAAAATTGAAATTTCTCAAAATGAAAATCTAACCTTACCAGGAGATGCGGTTCACTGAGGTGAGTTGGTTGGTCCACTTTGTTTATCGATATCCCAAATATTTACCCTTTAAAACTTGCTTGAGAGGTTGTAGCTTCTGCTGAATTTATGGTTCAGTTTTGTCTGTAGTTTTCTCATTCAGGGAAACACTAGGGTTTGAATTTCCCATAGATTCAACCACCCAAGACATTCGATCTTGGGCTCATAGATGTGCTCTAGGGAGGCAAAAAATTCTATGCAAGCAAATATTCCAAATTCCAAACTTCAAAGAAACCCTAATTTATTTTGGAGGGAGAGGAGAGAGAGTTTCACCTTGTGAAAGTTGTTCTATTCAGGATAGTTTTGAAACTTGGGAGTTAGTTCATCTACCTTCCAAGAGGAAACTAGTGCAATGTAAGTGGGTGTATAGGACTAAAATGGATGTTGATGGTTCTGATGTGAAGTATAAGAACATATTGGTTTCTAAGGGGTTTTCTCAACTGTTAAGTTTTCATATGCTAAGCTAGATATCATTATTGTTTAACCCAAATTCACAACAGTAGCATATGCAAAATCAATGAAAGAAACACAATCACAAGATAGACACAGTATTTATCTTGGGAAACCCTTAAGGAGAAGAAAACCTAGAAAAACTTCCTCTGTATAAGATGTATAAGATAAAACCCCAAAATATGTATTCTCCTCCTTGCTAATCTCTCTATCTCTCTCCTATGTGCTACACAAGTGAGTGAGTCTATGTTATAATGAGGAACACATCTCCTCTATTTATACACTTTAATTCACTTGAATTTTACCCTAACAAATAGGCCCCACTAAACCGATTCAGCCGACTTCACCTAGGAAGACTTCAAAAAATATTATATTATATTCATTGGGTTACTATTGACCTGACTTACAATGGAGGATTTAGCTCATGATTCTATGATGACAAATTACAAAAATAACATCTCGACGGAGGAATAATAACATCTCAATTGGGGTACATCAGTAAAATAAATTTAGAATATCCTTTGAAGTTACAATATTTCAACATCAAGTCTATGGAGTGGACAATACTGAGACATTTTCATTGGAGGCAAAGATGAACTCAATTAGGCTAGTTTTGGCCATTGCTACATCCAAACGATGGGAGGTGCACCATATGGATGTGAAGAGTTCTTTTTGTAATGGTGACAATAAGGAGATTTATATGCAACATCCTGAAGGTTTCATTCATGATCCTTCACTTGTTTTCATGTTGAATAAGTCTCTCTATGGACTCAAGCATGCTCCTAGAGCTTGGTATGCCAAGATGGACAACTTTCTTCTCTCATAAGGTTTTGAAAGGAAAATATGATCCTAATGTGTATTTGCAGCATTTATATGAATCTATTTTGATCATTGTACTTTATGTTGATGATATTTTGATCACTAGAAGTTTCATTGTTGTTATAGGTTCAGTTAAGTCTTCATTGCACAATGTATTTTCTATGACTGGCCTATGATTGTTGAAACAATTTCTTTGCTTGGAGATTGAGCAATCTGTTGCAGGTACCAAGCTCTTCCAATCAAAGTATGATTTAGACCAGTTACATAAGTTCAAAATGGTTGAATTTAAAATTTTTAAGTGTCCCTTCTTTTCAAGATTAAAACTAGGTGATTATGGCTCATCTCTATTGGTGGATAGCTCATTGTATATGGAACTAGTTGGGAGCTTGTTATATCTCACACACTCTCGACCTGATTTGTAATATGCAGTAAGTGTTGTAGTAAGGATTCCAAAAGGATCCTGCATTATGTGCAAGAAACCAAACATTTCAGGATACACTATGCAGCTAGTTCTCCACTAGAACTAGTAGGATTTACCGATTTTGATTGGGCTAGAGATAGCGTTGATAGAAATCCCACTCCAGGTTATGTATTCATGATTTCACATGGTCTTAATTTCTCTTCAGGTTATAAATAGTACACTATTTCCTTATATTCAGCCGAGGTCGAGTACAGAGGAGTAGTGAATGCAACTACATGATGTGTGTGGTCACAAGGAATTCTTTGAGAAATTGGTTTTTCATTTGATTCACCCATTGGAATTTGGTGTGAGAATCAAATTGAAATCAAAATATCCATAGATCTAGTATAGAGACAAAGGACCAAGCACATTGAGATTCACATGCACTACATCAGGAGCTTGGTGCATGACCAGGTGATATCATTGCAATATTTCCCATATGTTGAGAAAATTGTGGACATATTCACCAAGAGCTTCACTAAGAAGAATTTCACCTATATTAGATCACTCCTTGGGCTAGGTGAAACCTGGTGATGACTGATATTCACTTCATATTTTTCTTCATGTCCATTTTAGAGGGGAGGTTTTATTCCCATGAGGTTTTCCTCCTTACCATGGTTTCATGGACTAAAAAAAATTGTAAGAAGTGACTTGTGCCTTATATTCCAAGGCCTCAATTTTGATTTGGTTTGCAATAATTCAAGATTAATGTGGGTTTTTAGAACATTATACCACCTAGGACCATAGTCTCATTTGTTTTTACCTATGGTAGATGGTCCAAACCATGATCTATAATGTTTTCATAAGGTTGTTTTCGTTTTTGCACATAATGACACCAATCACCCTCATTTTTGGTCAACCAGGAGATAAGGTGCCTCATTTATGACCACTTGGTTTCTAGGGGCGCTCCCACTCTTTAAATTATGGATCTGGATTGACTAGGGATGCTCATGCATTCTATTTGGTGGATTTTGTCTCTTTTTCCCTCCTTGGGATTCCTAAAGCCACGCCCATGCCCCCAATCACCCCACCAAAAATGGGACACATTCATTTATGACCACCCATTCCATCCCAATGTTCACATTAGACATTCATGACAGTTTGAGGTGGTTTGGTATCCTATTGGTCAACCTATGGGGGGGTTTGAGGTCCAATGTAAGCCTGCCACATGTATGTCAATTGAATACCTCAAAAGGATAATGATTTTATCCTATTGTAATATAATGATATTCCATACATTTTTACACGTTGGACAATAATAAAAACATCAGTTATTGGCATCATTTGTTTGTGTCAATTTTTCCTCTTTTCCCTTTTTTGCTCATGCATTGTCAAATTCTTGTATTGTGAGGATTTTCTTAGATTATAGATCTTGCTGTGAATCAAAATTTAACACATATAACCTTTATCTTGTCTCATGTATATAGTTCTTTTCTAACATATGTTTGTTTATTGCATCTGTTTCTGCCTATATTCTATGTGATTTATAAATTTTAGGGGTAAAGAACACCACAAAACAACACAAGGATTCATTAGATTTGAGAGATTGAAATGATATTATGAACCATATTCACCATAGTCAAATTATGCATGACAAATAAATAGAGTAAAAAGGGATATGTAGTTAAGGGAGTGATTTTTACATACTCTTTCCCATGGCTACATACTCTAGACCACAAACTTAGTGGACACTTAGAATAGATCCAACATGTTTAAATGAATACCCGTGACGTAAATAGATACCATGAATGTAAGTGAAATGGCTGAAACTTTATTTCATAGACAAAGAAAATCTAATAATTGGTTTACGTAAGGATCTTTCCATCTGTTAGGATTTATAATCCTCCCTTGTTCGAACTATCTATTAGATTATATTTTCCTAACTTATGATTCGTTTAATTATTATTGGGTCCACTTGGCCTAATGGGGCCACATGTACCAGTCACTCAAGTGTGGGGAACAATGGTAGAGGCTAATTGAGACTCGCTGCACTTGCATGCATCAATTTAGGTGCCTCCTAGACCAATACCTGCATTTTAGGAGCCATTGGGAGTGTCGGCACCAACCTCCTTCAGTTCTTGGCAGTTGGTAACTAGTTAAGATTATTTATGGTTCAATTACATTCAGTTAGTTATCCTCCAGTTCATTTAGTGCTAGTTTTGCATGGATGCATGTGGGAAGGCTCCAGTTCTCACCTACCACTGTAGTTAGACTGGTTTGATTGATTGTAACTGATTGAGAGACCAAATTAGACATCTGGAGTTAGCCAGTTGAACTCCGATAGTGGTTTAGACATATTTAGTTAGCCATGTAGTGAGATGCAAATAGATTCAGTAGGTGTATTTGAATTCATCCCTGATGATATGAATTCCTCCTTATGTAACACCATTGTAACATAAGATATTGTAATGTAAATGATACTGTAATTAACTGAGCAATACTTTTCTATTTCATGTGAGATTTGATTTTTTCAGTGTGTATTTTTCATTCTCCTTCACTCCATAATAATTAAGAATTTGATTGCACTCATTTATTGATGATATAACGGAACAACAATTCCAATATGGTATCAGAGCCATCTCTGGAAAGCTTCAAATCTGTCTACTCTCCATTGTACACCAGAAGTGGTTGGGTTTCCATAGAAGTCCCGCAAAGATTTATTTGCTTCCTCTGAATTTATTCAGAGTGGCAGTATGGTTGTGATGGACCCTGAGAAAGTGTACATGTCGAGAGGGAAGGCTTGATTCTAACATTGTTTGAATGATTTTGGTTTTGTAGGTAAATTATACATGTGCTACGTAGCTTGTGTGAAGATATTGTCTGTTCTCGCAAGAGAATTATGGATTCTCAACCCTCCACACCTCGGATCCTAACACCCTTCAATTATGTTGACTGGAGGGAAGATATGCAAGTTTCCTTGTGCAAAAAGGGATACTTCAGGATAATACTTGGAAGGGAGGTCAAGCCCCATCATCCAGCTGATAAAAACAAGTTTTTGAATTGCTTAGATGAAGTTTTTGTTTATCTATGTACTCACATATCCAGATATCTCCTCTTTCTCCTTGAAGGTTTGAGGACTCCTAGAGAATCTTGGGAGGATATTGAAGTCTTGTTTGGAAAGAAATATGAGCTTCAAGGACACATTCTCGAGACTGAGTTGATAGCCTTGCATCTTAGTAGTTTTGAGACCATACACCAATTCTTTACTAAATTCAAGTCTCTTTCACTTCAATGCAAATAATGCGGAATATAAAGAAAGGATGAGCAGCATGTGTTCTCCATACTCAACAAACTAGGTACTGAGTATTCTTTATTTGTCTCAATATTCCATTCCAGAAGATCTTCTATTCCCAATTAGAAGCTTCCTTCACTTGATTCCTTTGCCAAGCCCTTAATACAGGAGCAAGAGAAGTTGGTCCAGATGGGAGTCATCCATACTTCCAAATATCAAGCTCTCCTAGTGACAAAATCTACCAAAGAGAAAGCTAAAGGGATACCTAAGGGGAAGGAGCCTAAAGCACCTAATTTGAATCCTAAAAAGAATCAGAAGACTTCTAAAGGAGCTTCGGGCTCTAAGAAGAATAAAAGTTTGAAAAGAAGATGCATCCCTATTATATGAGTGGTTTTCATCCAGAAGACTCTTGTATGAAGAAGAAAGTATACCATCTGACTTCCCTCCTCAAGCAGAATAACATTGCTCTCCCACAAAGAGAAAAGAAGCCTAATGATGAACCACAGACAAAAGATGATGAAAGGTGCCATTCCTTGAAGGATAGCCTTATTGAGTCGAAAGCATACTTGATTTATTCTATAGAATCCAACCACATAGTTTCCTCCAAGGAATATTTCTCTACCCTCACACTATCAAAAGGGCCTAATATTCACATGGGAGATGACTCCCAAATTCTAGCAGCATGAAGAGGTTCAGTTAAAATACAGCATGCTGAGTTCAAAAATGTTCTCTATGTGCCCTCCCTTGTAGTTAATTTGTTGTATGTTTATCAGATGACCCATACAGACTCTCCCAAGAGAGTTACATTCAACTTAGATTCAGTTGAGATTGTAGAAAAATGTACTGGAAAGCTCATAGAAAAAGGTATTACAAATCATTCTACTAAATCTTATGAGTTCTCACATTTTTTGCATGTCTCACCTCCTATTGGTTTATTGACTCATTCTAACAACACCTGTAATATTTGGCATGAGAGATTTGGGCATATCAATTTCAAATATCTCCAGTAACTCCACAATGATAAAATGGTTGAAGGTTTGCCTCTCATCAAAACATCCGATGGAGTATGTTCTGGTTTCTTAGTAGGTAAGCATCTAGAGAAGAGGTATGAAGTTGGGAAGGCACATAGAGCTGCCTCTATATGTCACATGCCCCAATTTACAAAACAATTTAATGTCATTGAGGAACATTATGTTATATTTTCTGATAAATTTTGTAATTTATGACCAAGTGGGGTCAACGATAATTAATGCATTGCAGAATATTTTATTAATAAATAAATAAATGATGAGACGATAGCTTAGGGAATCTATTAAATGAGTGTTAACTGGTCACTTGGTGGAGGATACTGGGTTGAGAGTATACTAACAAGTGGCAACATCCTCAAACTACTTCTAACTGTTGCAGGTGGAAACTTCCCTATAATTGTGGTCATGATTCCCCAAGAAAGTGGAATAGGAGTAGGTGGCTCATTAAGTAAAAAATGACCTAGAATACCTAGGCATTGATATAAAACTTCCCATTGAAGACAACAGAGGCTTCTCATTCTGGAATTGTAATCATTCTGAGTGATTGAAGTGCACATGAGAAATTCGATGGAGGGGACTTGTTGAAGTGAGTTTGAGGGGTTAACTATGGAAGATTGAACTTGTGCAGCTACTCTAGGCTGAAGTTCTTACCACTGTGAGCAGGGATGAATTACTATTGTATATCCAGTCAAGTGACAGAGCATCTCAAGGTTACATCCTTCACCCAGTACTCTACCAGGCGGACCATGAAATAGGCTCAGGGGTCCTGAGAAAGTGTAGATTAAGCTTTCTCCAAGAGTTATTTGGGAGGAACAGCCTCCTTAAGTTGTTGTCACCTCATCAATTGACGAGTTTTTATTTGTTCAAGTTTATTTATAGTTTATCTATTATTTTCAGAAAAAGATTACGAGTTTTCAAGATATGCATATTATCATTTTATTAGGGTTAATGAAGAAGAAAGAGCATTGTTTATTGATAAAATTAGTGATTAGTAGATTATATTTAAACAGTAGTGATATTTCTAAATGAAAAATGAATATAAAGAAATTACCAAAGTGTATTTTTCCATGCCTTTATAAGGAAGTACTCTAGTATAGCTGGTTTCTTAAGTTAAATATGTAGATTTGTTTATTAATTCTGAATGTAAAATGAAAATGATTACTTTTATAAGTTTATCTGATTCATTTACAGAAATCTAGTTGTACTTGCTCTGTCTACTGATAGTAGTTGTATTATCTCATTACAGGGAAAAAATAGATTATATAATAATCACTAGTAATTATAATATTCACAGAATTATTACTAGTATTAATATTTATTATAAATACACTAAATAAAGTTTAATAAACAAATATAGGGACAGTAAAAGTAGTACTTAGGGTTCAACCTAGCTATTACTTCTTAGGTTACTATAATAATTTATTCAAGTTTACATTTACACTATGTTATGAAAACACATAATTTTCTACTGCAACCCTCAAGAATCATCTAGGGTTTATAAGAGATAGGATTTATCTCTGGAACATCTTTACATTTTTATTCTTAACACAAAAATATAACAGCTATAAATAATTATTATTAAAACTAAAATAGATATAAAACCAAAATTATTTCTGTAAAATTCATTTCATTACAGAACTGAAGATTATCCATTAATAATAACCCTTTTAAAGAAATTGAACTTTTTATTCACATAATAACAATACAAGTTATAAATTAATAAAATGACTATCAATCTTTGATATTAAATGTAATGTTCAATTAAATAACACGGTAAACAATTAAACAAAGGAGAAATCAAATAAGTATAATGGCCTATGGTGTTTTATAAGATCTGTCAAGGCTTAAGCCTGCTAAAAAACCATTTATACAAATTTAAACAGAAACAATAAACCAAAATTTTAGCTATTACATTTCATAATAAGTAAAAACCCTTCATCTATTTACAAGTTTAGCCGAATGAACAGTCTTCTCAATTCCTGTAAAAACCACTTAAAATTTCAAGTAACCACCCAGTGGCCAAAACAACAATGTCATGGCTTAAGCCTAGTTTGTAATCAAAAAGCATTTTACATCTTCCCAGGCCATAAAGGATCTTTCACAAAAACCCTAAGTCACGGCTGCAACAGCCTTTAACTTTTGCACATAGCAACCTCTAGGGTTTAAAATAGTATAAAACCAAAATAAAAATAAGAAGCATTAACCTAACAAGTAAACCAAGGCCAAGCCACAACCAGCACAATGGAGCTTCATAACTTTTCGACCGCCACAACAAAAATGCAAGAGAAACCCTTAGTATAACCGAGGATTAACAAGTTTTGCATGGCTGAAGGTTGGAGAGTTGAGCTAGCAACTAACACCACAAGATGGGAGAGATATATGCACAAAAAAATAGTTTTAGTTACAACCTTTAAAATGTATTTGTAACTTATTATTTTTTCGTGAAATGAAAACCTTATTGGGTAGTTACTTGGCAGTGTTCTCATTCTAGAGAAGTCATGGAAGCGAACCCTTTGAATCCAACTCAATGGCACCTCGGAGACTAATGCCAGAAATTATGAAGATGTCTAAGCGCAACTTAAACCCTGAATCACATCCTGAAGGAGTTAAACACCATGAAGGAAGTAATCAACCAAAGGTAGAAGCACATGTCACCATGCACAAAAACTAAAATCTCAGTTCACAAGTCGGCAGCCAAAAAAATACAGCCTCACTACATCAGAGCATACACAGCAGTCAACAAGCTTCGAAAAACCACCTTATGTCCTCACCAAGACAACTCACAGTAATTTTGTTGAAGACGATTTGCAAATCAGAGGTTATTGCAGAGCCATGGCGGCCACGAGCTCGTAGCTCAGTCGCACTAGTCGAAGGAACCCTCTGATTGCGAAATGAAGGGTTAGGGATTTCATTATAAGTCAACTTAACCCATGGACAAAACATCTCCATGTGTCCTCAACAATATTTCATCATCGTGGGTGCAAGTTAATAGTTGAGTATGCAGTTCCAATCTACATAAAAAATGATTACAAATCAAAACCATTAATCATTTAAACAATGTAATTTCTTTGATTGCTAATGATATATTATACCTTTGATCATTTTGATGCTTAGTTCATTTTGTTATAAGTCAAGATAGGGTAGTTCCTTTTGCTAACTATGTTTTATAAAACATAAGTAAAGGATGTATCTTTAATCATAAACTATATTAAGAAGGAAATCCAATGATTCTTTAAAGTAGCCTTTTGAATTGTTAGAGTTGGAGAGGAAAATGTTAAATAGGGCCAAAGCAATTATAATATCTCCTATATTATATAAACCAACAACCTTATTTCAAGAGATTTACAAATCAACCTTGTGTAAAGGTGTAGTTTATAGATAAAAGGTACACCCATAATTGAAGTGTAAGATACAAGTAAAAAGAAATCAAAGTAAAAACTGTAAAAGTTTAAAGAAGAATTCTTTCAACTAGGAAGAGAATCTTGGTTCAATTCTTTTATTGAATTGTGTAGTTAGGGATACAAGTAAGTGCAGTCTTCATACTTTATATAAGAGTCTCAATTGTAAATTCTAAACATCCAAATAATGAGTAAACAGCTAAGATTCAAAATAGTTTCGTTTATATATTGAGAAAAACATTTAACTATAAAACACTAGGATAAGGGTAAATGTGATATACATCTAATAATTATGATGACTAAAGAACCCTTAGAAACAAAACTCTTGGATAAAATAGGCTAGATTTATAGTTTAACAGCATAGAGTATTTCTTTTATGTTTCACAAAAATATTCATATACTTATGATCAAAACCAAACTCCAAATGTTTTGACTGATCTAAGCAAAAGTATGAGTACTATATTTCTTCCTATTTAAACTTTAGATCACAATTACTACAAGCGAAAGTACGATAATTCTTTAGAAATAATCTTAATCATCTAGTTACTTTGATTTCTTTTTGAAAGAATTTTGGTCATGTATTTTAACCCATGCTTATGCAGTTTTGTTTTAACATCTTTATGGAGTTTGACGACTTTAATAAGATCAACGTTACCTCTTATGGAGACAAGATGCATTTAAACATTCTAATTCTAGCATCATATTTATGCTAGTGAAGTATCTTTCTTGACCTGGATATACATTTTTTTTTATTGGAACAAACGCTTACCTGTTAGAACCTGTAAATAACCATTAGTTCCACTGTGTTAGCTATAAGCTAAGTAAGCCCCGATCAGACCTAAGAAACTTTCCCTACTTGTCAAAATAAAATAATAACATACTTAGCATTAATAAAAGACATATTTCTTTTCTATTTTCTGGAAAATGCAACTGCTAGGTTGAAACAATACTAACACAGTATTTAAAGATAAGCCTTTAAGTTATACATAACCTTATAAAGAAGTAATCCTCGGTTCTCTTGCAAACTGTTTAATTATCTGCTAACAATTAGTGGTTCATTAGCATTGACATTTGACATTTTATGTCACATAAAAATAAAAATAAATTTACAAATTTTTGAGATATTACATGTGGTATCAGAGCACAAGGTTCAGACACTAGGCCTAAATGTGGCTCAACTTGCATATGTGGAACAGTAAACTTAACCAAATATACTGATGTTATTTTGTTTTGAATGATATTTCCATAGAATTTTGTTTTCTAAATTAGCCACAGGTATGGATATATTGGAGGAATATGCGTAAGAGGAGTCTCCTTACACTGAATGAAATAATTTTCAAAGAGAACCTATACAAGAAGAGATAACTAATAATTCTTCTCAACTACTACAAACAATTAAGGAACTAAAAACATAGATGGAATCGGTCAAAAAATAAAATGAGAGAATTCTGAGAGCTTAGGAGGAGCTAAATCAGATTTTGATGGAAAGATTTCATACTGAGGAAAAAGATAAAAGAACTAAGTCTGAAGATATGAGTTATCAGCATAAACATAAAAATACTAAATAGATTAAAATTGAAAGTAGCTCATCTTCTGAAGTGTATGGTGATTCACATAGAATAAATTTCCAATATACTAATGACAGTAGTGAAGATAATCACCATACTAGGAAGAGAAAGTTTAAACCTTACGAAGAAATCTCTGGGGAATTCAAGAAAATCAAGCCACCAACCTTTAATGGTGAAACTAAGAAGGGGGAAGAGGCAAAATCCTGGCTGTCTGGGATGAAGAAATACTTTCAAATTTATAACTACTCTAATCAACTGAAGGCCAAGATGGATATTTATAATCTTACAGGGAAAGTAGATATTTGGTGGAAGGACCTAAAAAAAGTAAAAGGTATAAGGGAGAAAAATATTAATTGGAGTACATTTAAGAAATATTTCAAGAAGAAATTTTTATCTGAACAGTATTATGAGGAGAGGGATAAGGAATTTTACAAGCTAAAATTGGGAACAATGAATATGAAAAAACTAAATAGTAAATTTCTAAGTCTTCTCAGGTATGTGCCATATATTGTGGATGAGAAACCTAAGGTACGGCGGTTTCTCAGCTATTTACCTTATCATATAAAAGACAAAATTGAGTATGACAATCCGAAAACTTTAGAATAAGCAATGAGAAAAGCGAACTTTTGTTATGAATAGAATCGTAAAAAGGAAAGTATGACCAACTGGAAGGAACCTGCCATCTTTGATAAGAATAATGATGGAACTCTATGACTATGTATAGATTACTATCAACTAAATAAAATGACTATCAAGAATAGATACCCATTACCCCGTATAGATGATCTGTTTGATCAGCTACGTGGAGAAATGGTGTTCTCAAAGATTGATTTACGATCTGGTTACCACTAGGTTCGAATCAAGGATGAAAACATCTTTAAAACAACTTTCAAGACCTGGTATGGTCATTACGAGTTTGTCGTTATGCCATTTGGGCTTACTAATGCCCCAGTTTTTTTTATGTGTCTGATGAATAATGTAATGCATAAATATCTTGATAAATTCATGGTTGTATTTATTGACAACATCTTAATTTACTCAAAGTCTGAAGAGGAACATAAAGAACACTTAAAAATTGTCTTACAAGAGTTATGAGAGCATCAACTATATGCAAAATTTAGTAAATATGACTTCTTTAAGGATAAGACTCAGTATTTGGGTCATGTGGTGACTAAAGAAGGAATTTTTGTCGACCCCGAAAAGATAAAGGAAATCAAGGAATGGCCAGTCCCAAAAGATGTAACTGACATCTGATCATTCATGGGGATTACTGGTTATTATCGAAGATTCATCGAAGGGTTTTCAAGAATTGCAAATCCTATAATGTCTTTGCAGAAAAAGGGAAGAAATTCGATTGGAATCTAAAGTATGAAGACATTTTTAAAAAGTTAAAAACGTTATTAACCACCGCACCAATTCTAAGAATTGTCGACCCTAATAAATATTTTATAGCATGTACCGACGCATGCAATGATGGATTAGGTGGAGTTTTAACTCGGGAAGGATAGGTCATTGATTATGAGTCTAGGAAGCTGAAGGTTCATGAGAAAATTTATGCGACCTATGACTTAGAGTTAGTTGTTGTCATGCATGATTTAAAAATGTGGCGTCATCATTTAATCAGAAGGAAGTTTATATTAATGAAAGATAATAAAGGATTGAAATATCTGTTGGATCAACCTAACTTGAATTTTCTTAGTGAATACGATTTTGAAATTCAACATATTAAAGGAATAGGGAATAAGGTTGTTGATGCATTAAGTAGAAATGAAAAACTGAATTTTACAGCAGTCATCAGCACTTATAAAACAGACTTGGAAGAACAATTAGAAGATGGAATAGAACAAGATGAAAATTATCGGAAATTACAAGCAAAGGCATTAGAGGAAATTTCAACTCAAAATGGGTCTTTTAACTTTATCTAAAATTCCATGTCATCATGTGTTAGCCAATGAAATTGCTTTAAATTTGAAATATAGTATAGGTCTTAAACATTTTTTTAATATAAATTTGGGGATAGGTATCATAAAAAAAACTACTTTTTTGTTTGTATTTTTGACATATCTCCCTGTGTTTTTACTCAAATTTCGATCGTGAGATCTCGTTGGATGCGGAATTTAATTCCACATCCAATGAGCTCTCCCGATCGAAATTTGAGTAAAACATGAGGATATATGTCGAAAATACAAACAAAAAAATATTTGTTTTATTTTCTTCCTCCAAAATTAATAAATATTATTTTATTATTTTAACTATTATTTTATTAAAAAATTTTAGGAGGCCCATTTTGAGTTGAAATTTCCTCTAATGTAAGACAAAATTTAATACAAAGTCTAAGTACATGGTAGAGCTTGAATGAAAAATGATTATTATTGTATAAAGATAGATTTTACATACCTAATGTACCTAAGATTAAGCTGTTAATTTTAAACGAAGGTCATAAAACTCTTTCTTCAGGGCATCCAAATTATAAGAAAACCATAACCATGCTAAGAAAGGATTATTTCTGGCCAAACATGAAAAATGAATTGGTAGAATACATTGCTAAGTGCTTTGAATGTCAGCAAGTAAAGACTGAACATCAGTATCTAGTTGGGCTACTTCAGCCATTGCCTATTCCTAGCTAGAAATGGGAGATAATTAGCCTTGATTTTATCACGAGACTACCTAGAAATCAGAACTTAAATGAATCAATAATGGTAGTTGTTGATAAATTGAGTAAAGCAGTCCATTTTATACTTGTAAAAAACTACTTATGAAGCTGCAAATATTGTTGATATTTTCTTTAAAAAAAAATTGGTTACATGGAATACCGAAGGTGATAATTTCAGACTGAGACCCTAAGTTTACAGGCAACTTTTGGAAATATTTGTTTAAAGGGTTAAATACTATGTTAAACTTTAGTACCTCTTTCCATCCTTAGACCGATGGACAGACTGAAAGAGTAAATTAGGTATTGGAGGATCTGCTCAAAATGTATGTAAAGGAGTAGCCAGGTAAATGGGAAGATTACTTACACCTGGTAGAATTTTCTTACAATAATCATTATCAAGCTTCAGCTAGATATAGTCCTTTTGAAATTTTGTATGGAAGAAAATGCAATACCCCCATCTCTTGGAGTAATCTAGTTGACAGGTTAGTATTAGGACCTGAATCATTAAAGGAGATGGATTTAATTGTAAAACAGGTACAAGGTAACCTAAAAGTTGTACAAGATCGACAGAAAATCAAGAAGATCTTAAATGAAATCCAAAGGAGTTCCAGGTAGGTGAACATGTTTTTATTAAGGTGAGACCTAAAAAGAGTTCTCTGAGGTTAGGTAGTTGTGCTAAGCTAGCACCTTGATATTGTGGTCCTTTTGAAATACTGTCCAGGATAGGACATGTAGCATATTAGTTAGCTCTACCACCAAATTTAAGAGTTCACAATGTTTTCATATTTATGTATTAAAAAAATATGTACATGATGCTACTCATGTTATTAATTGGAATGATGTGCAGGTGGAACCCGAAGGAGATTTTCTGGTGGAACTGGATTGTATCCTCAAAAGAAGGGAGATCTCGCTTTGGAATCACACCATTGGTCAGGTGAAGGTGCAATGGAAGCACCTTAGTCCAGAAGAAGCCACCTGGGAATTGGAAAGTCATATGCAGGATGCATATAAAATTCTATTTCAGGGAAATTTTGAGGATGATGTTATAAATTAAGGGGGTGTGTATGTCACATGCCTCAATTTGGAAAACAATTTAATGTCATTGAGGAACATTATGTTATATTTTATGATAAAGTTTGTAATTGTTGACCAAGTGGGGTAAAGGATAATTAATGTATTGCAGAATATTTTATTAATAAATAAATAAATAATGAGACAACAACTTAGGGAAGCTATTAAATGAGTGTTAATTGGTCAGTTGGTGGAGGAGACTGGGTGGAGAGTATACTGATAAGTGGCAACATCCTCAAACTACTTCTAATTGTTGCAGGTGGCAACTTCCCTATAATTGTGGTCATGATTCCCCAAGAAAGTGGAATAGGAGTAGGTGGCTCATTAAGTAAAAACTGACCCAGAAGACCTAGGAATTGATATAAAACATCCCATTGAAGACAACAGAGGCTGCTCATTCTAGAATTGTAATCATTCTGAGTGAATGAAGTGCACATGAGAAATTCGATGGAGGGGACTTGTTGAAGTGAGTTTGAGGGGTTAGATGCTGAATATTGAACTTGTGTAGCTACTCTAGGCTGAAGTTCTTACTGCTATGATCAGGGCTCAATTACTGTTGTATATCCAGTCAAGTGACAAAGGATCTAAAGGTTAGGTCCTTTACCCAGTACTCTATCAGGAGGACCAGGAAACAAGCTCGGGGGTCCTGAGAAAGTGTAGATTAAGCTTTCTCCAAGAGTTGGTTAGGAGGAACAGCCTCCTTAAGTTGTTGTCACCTCATCCATTAACAAGTTTTTATTTGTTCAGGTTTATTTATAGTTTATATACTGTTTTCAAAAAAAAGATTACAAGTTGTCAAGATATGCATATTATCATTTTATTAGGGTTAATGAAGAAGAAATAGCATTTTTTATTGATAAAATTAGTGATTAGTATATTATATTTAAACAGTAGTGATATTGCTAAATGAAAAATGAATAGAAATAAATTACCAAACTATATTTTTCCACGCCTTTTATAAGGCAATACTCTAGTACACCTGGTAGCTTAAGTTAGATATGTAGATATGTTTATCAATTCTGAATGTAAAATGCAAATGATTACTTTTATAAGTTTATATGATTCATTTACAAAAATATAGTTGTACTTGCTTTATCTACTAAAAGTAACTGTATTATCTAATTACAGGAAAAGAATAAATTATATATAATAATCACTAGTAATTATAATATTCACAGAATTATTACTAGTATTAATATTTATTATAAATACAATAAATAAAGTTTAATAAACAAATATAGGGATAGTAAAAGCAGTACTTTGGGTTCAACCTAGCTAGTACTTCTTAGGTTACTATAATAATTTATTCAAGTTTACATTTACACTATGTTCTGAAAACACAGAAGTTTCTACTGCAACCCTCAAGAATCATCTAGGGTTTATAAGAGATAGGATTTATCTCTGGAACAGATTTATATTTTTATTCTTAACACAAGAGTCTAACAGTTGTAAATAATTATTATTAAAAATAAAATAGATACAGAACCAAAATTACTTCTGTAAAATCTATTTCATTACAGAACTGAAGATTATCCATTAATAATAACCCTTTTAGAGAAACCGAACTTTTTATTCACATAATAACACTGCAAGTTAAATAATAATAAAAATACCATCAATCTTTGATATTAAATGTTATGTTAAATTAAAGAACATGGTAAACAATTAAACAAAGATGAAATAAAATAAGTATAATGGCCTATGGCCTTTTATAACATCTATCAAGGCATAACCCTGCTCAAAAACCATTTATACAAATTTAAACAGAAACAGTAAACCAAAATTTTAGCTATTACATTTCATAATAAGTAAAAACCCTTCATCTATTTACAAGTTTAGATGAATGAACAGTCTTCTCAATTCTTGTAATACCACTTAAAATTTCAAGTAACCACCCAGTGGCCAAATCAACAATGTCACGGCTTAAGCCGAGTTTGTAATCAAAAAGATTTTTACATCTTCCCAGACCGTAAAGGATCTTTCACAAATACCCTAAGTCACGGCTACAACAGCATTTAACTTTTGCACATAACAACCTCTAGGGTTTAAAATAGTATAAAACCAAAATAAAAATAAGAAGCATTAACCTAACAAGTAAACCAAGGCCGAGCCACAACCAACATAGCAGAGCTTCATATCTTTTCGACCATCACAACACAAATGTAGGAGAAACCCTGAGTATAACTGGGGCTTACCAGGTTTTTGCATGGTTGAAGGTTGGAGAGTTGAGCTAGCAAGTAACACCACAAGCTGGGAGAGATACCTACGCAGTAAAATAGTTTTAGTTACAACCTTTAAAATGTATTGGTAAATTATCTTTTTTTTCGTGAAACAAAAACCTTATTGGGCAGTTACCTGGCAGTGTTCTTGTTCTGGAGAAGTCATGGAAGTGAAGGCTTTGAAGCCAACTCAATGGCACCTCAGAGTGTAATTCCAGAAATTATGAAGATATCTAAGCACAACGTAAACCCTGAATCACTCCATGAAGGAGTTAAACACCACCAAGGAAGTAATCAACCAGAGGCAAAAGCACATGTCACGATGCACAAAAACTAAAATCTCAGTTCACAAGTTAGCATCCAAAATAAAAATGGCCTTAGTACATCAGAGCATACACAGCAGTCAACAACCTTCGAAAAACCACCTTATGTCCTCACTGAGACAAATCACAGTAATTTTTTGGAAGATGGTTTGCAAATCATAGGTTATTGCAGAGCCATGGTGGCCACGAGCTCGTAGCTTGGCCGCACCAGTCGAAGGAACCCTCTCATTGTGAAATGAAGGGTTAGGTATTTCATTATAAGTCAACTTAACTCGTGGACAAAACATCTCCATGTGTAGTCAACAATATTTCATCATCGTGGGTGCAAGTCAATAGTTGAGTATGCAGTTCCAATCTGCATAAAAAAATCATTACAAATCAAAACCATTAATCATTTAAACAATGTAATTTCTTTGATTTCTAATAATATATTATACCTTTGATCATTTCGATGCTTAGTTTATCAACCATAGAAATGAGAAATGAAAATTCTTTTAGGGTTTTGTTATAAGTCAAGATAGGGTAGTTTCGTTTGCTAACTATGTTTTATAAAAGATAAGTAAAGGATGTACATTTAATCATAAACTATATTAAGAAGGAAATCCAATTATTCCTTGAAGTAGCCTTTTGAATTGTTAGAGTTGGAGAGGAAAATGTTAACTAGGGCCAAAGCAATTATAAGATCTCCTATATTATATAAACCAACAACCTTATTTCAAGAGATTTACAAATCAACCTTGTGTAAAGGTGTAGTTTATAGATAAAAGGTACACCAGGAATTGAAGTGTAAGATACAAGTAAAAAGAATTCAAAGTAAAAACTATAAAAGTTTAAAGAATAATTCTTTCAACTAGGAAGAGAATCTTGGTTCAATTCTTTTATTGCATTGTGTAGTTGGGGATACAAGTAAGTGCAGTCCTAATACTTTATATAAGAGTCTCAATTGTACATTCTAAACATTCAAATAATGAGTAAACAGTTAAGATTCAAAATAGTGTTGTTTATATATTGAGAAAACATTTAATTATAAAACCCTAGGATAAGGGTAAATGCGATATACATCTAATAATATGATGACTTAAGAACCCTTAGAAACAAAAATTTTGGATAAAATAGGCTAGATTTATAGTTTAATAGTATAGAGTATTTCTTTTATGTTTTACAAAAGGATTCATATACTTATGATCAAAACCAAACTCCAAATTTTTTTACTGATCTAAGAAAAAGTATGAGTACTATATTTCTTCATATTTAAACTTTAGATCACAATTACTACAAGCAAAAGTACAAGTATTCTTTAGAAATTATCTTAATCATCTAGTTGCTTTGATTTATTTTTGAAAGAATTTTGGTCATGTATTTTAACCCATGCTTATGCAGTTTTGTTTTAACATCTTTATGGAGTTTGAAAACTTTAATAAGATCAACATTGCCTCTTATGGAGACAAGTTGCATTTAAACATTCTAATTCTAGCATCATATTTATGCCAGTGAAGTATCTTTCTTGACCTGGATATACATATTTTTTTTACTGGAACAAATGCTTACCAGTTAGAACCTGTAAAGAACCATCAGTTCCACTGTGTTAGCTATAAGCTCAGTAAGCCTCAATCACACCTAAGAAACTTTCCCTACTTGTCAAAAGAAAACAATAACGTACTGAGCATTAATAAGAGACAGATTTCTTTTCTACTTTCTGGAAAACACAACTGCTAGGTTGAAACAGTACTAACACAATATTTAAAGATAAGCCTTTAAGTTATACAGAACCTTATAAAGAAGTAATCCTTGTTTCTCTTGCAAATTGTTTAATTATTTGCTAACAGTTAGTGGCTCATTAGCACTGACATTTGACATTTTATGTCACATAATTTTTTTTAAATTTTTACAAATTTTTGAGATACTACACTATACTTGATTCGATACATAGTGATGTGGCTGGACCAATTCCAACAACATCCATTAATGGTTGAAGGTATTTCCTCGCCTATATTGATGACTGTTCTAGGTACTACTAGATCTACTTTATGAAACATAAATCAAAAGCTTTTGAGATTTTTAAAGTTTTTAAAGCTATAATTGAGAATTGTTTCGATAAAAAGATCAAGTCCATAAGATCTAATAAAGGAGGAGAATACATCAAAAGATATTTTTAGTGGTATTGTGAATCAAAGGGGATTCGAATGGAACACTCAGTTCCATACACACCAGAGAAAAATGGTGTGGCTGAGAGGATGAATAGATCACTGAAGGAGATGGAAACATGTCTTCTCCATGCCAAGAATCTCCCTCCTTATCTTTGAGCAGAAGCTGTAAACTGTGTTTCATATTTGCAGAATAGAGTGCCCCATAAACTAGTGGTTGGGGACACTCCATTCGAAGCACTGCATGGGCATAAGCCCAATGTCTCTCATTTGAGAGTTTTTGGTTCAAAATCTTGGGCCAGAATACCCAATGACAAGAGAAAGGACTTCCAATCCTAAAGTAGTGGATGCATTCTACTGGGATATGTAGAAGATTCAAAAGCATACAAGTTGATTGAGGTTGCAACTAGGAAATGATTCATTGAGCAAAGTGTTCGGTTTGAAGAAGATCAGTCGTGTGATACACCACCATCCAAAGCACAAGAAGGTATAACCACTCTTCCACTAACTTTTGATGATGATGATTTGTTATATGTTTCATATTCAGATGAAGAGGATCAATTTCAACATGATCTTGTTATTAAGGTTGAACCTCATGAGATTCTAGATCCAGATCCAGCACCCATTCCAAACCAAAGGCTTAAGCCTATATGGGATCAAAAGCTCATTGATGCAGCTAGCGATGGTGCTGGGAATCAAGAAGATGGAAGGAGAACTAGGTCCCAGTATCAAAATGATCATGTGGATCTTTCCCTCATAGATTCACTCCCTACATAGTGGTGCAACAAAGTTCCAGGAAAGTGCTACATGATGATAGTGAATGATCAACCACTTGGTCCACAGAAGCATAAAATTGATCATTCTCCACCTCTTCCATCTAGAAGAAACACACAGATTCATCAGTTAAGAAGGACATTAAGAGGTTCACATGTACGGCTTCAGGATGTTGCTACACAGAAGAACCACACTGCTGCATAGAGATACAAATTTGCAGCAGATTTTTTTGAGAAGTTACTTTTTCTAAGGAGGAAGCTTCTTTCTTCTAAAAATAGCTTGTATTTTCATGTTTCCTGCTTATTTTGAGGGGGGAAAGGGTTCCCATGAGGTTTCCCCTATTTCATCGGTTTATTAAGAAACATTATTTATCTTTTAGATTGTATTTGGGTGACTTTTGGCTCTGTTTCCAGGGCCCACAGTTGTCCAAGTTAGGAATCAAGGGGGGTGTTAGGATTTATAATCCTCTCTTGTACAAATTGTCTATTAGATTATATTTTCCTAACTTAGGAGTCATTTAATTATTATTGGGTCCCGACTTGGCCTAATGGGGCCACATGTACCAGTCACTAAAGTGTGGGGAAAACCAATAGAGGCTAACTTAGACTCATTGTACATGCATGAATCAAGTTAGTCGCCTCCTAGACCAATCCCTACGTTTTAGGATCCACTGGGAGTGTCGACACCAACCTCCTTCATCTATTGGTAGTTGATAACTAGTTAATATTTGTTATTCTTCATTTACATTGAGTTAGTTATCCTCCAGTTTAGTTAGCACCAGTTTTTCATGGATGCATGTGGGAAGGCGCCAATTCTCACCTACCATTACAGTTAGACTGGTTTGATTGATTGTAACTGATTGAAATACTGGATTAGACATCCGGAGTTACCCAGTTGAAATCAGATAGTGATTTAGACATCTTTAGTTAGCCATATAGTGAGATACAGTTAGATTCAGTTTGTGGATTCGAATTCATCCCTAATGATTTGAATTCCTCCTTATGTAACACCATTGTAACACCTGATATTGTAATGAAGATGATATTGTAATTAACTGAGAAACACTTGTCTATTTCCTGTGAGATTTTATTTGTTCAGCGTGTATTTTTCATTCTCCTCACTGCATAATAATTAAGAATATGATTGCACTCATTACTTGATGATCTAATGGCACAACAATTCTAATACCATCAATGAACAAGATAGAGAAAAATGCAACAAGAATTAGGATAACTTAGATATATCCTTGGTTTCTCCACATACCCATTAAATGATAAATGTTTCCAGGAAAAAAGGAGATGAAATTGGGGGGTGGATCATCTCTATCCTTCAACATTCCTTGGAAACTAAGGTACAATTCCGTAGATGGGCTTCAATCATCATTGGTTCTCTAAGATTCTTCATTAAATCTATAATACCCTTAGTTTTGACCCTATTGTATGTGAATATATGAATGACGTAATATCATTTTTATGATAAAATCATGGTGATAAGCTCAAACCCAAGCCATGCCATCGATTTCATGATCATGTATATGTAGTTAGATATGGTATAGTTGGAATGTGTGATGGTCAAGCACAATAAGAATAGTGGTTGTAATATATGTGTGTGTGTGTACTTATACATATACATATACATAGTCATATACATAGTCATATTCATATACATATATATATATATATATATATATATATATATATATATATAGCAAGGGGCACAAATTTCATAATAGTAAGGAGAGAGTTCTTCATCCCATGAGTCATAAACTACCAAGTTGACATATGCATTCAATCATTCAATTATTTCAATAAGATGGTTGAGGAATGATCATGTTTTTGCCCAGGTACTCAGCAGGGGGACAATAGAGTCGACTTAATGAGTCATTCCCTATGATAACGAAAGCTAGTATTGTAATTGAACAATGTAACATATATGATGGATAACACATCAAACATTAAACAGCTGCAAATAAGTAGGCAATACCAAACATAGAATGATGTGAGATAGGAATTGATAGTGGAGAAACCCAAAGGGTGAAAACTCTAGTTGTATTGAGAAATTGTTGTGAGAGGTAGGTCTCCTTAATTTGTAAGTAAAAGGCTGCAATGAGTCAAAAGCCTTTTTTACATACACATAGGTCAAATTTACAATTCAATAGGAACCAATCAATCCTTTTCTTTAGGAACTAATCTTAGTGAATTTTTAAGGTAAGAGAAACAAAATCCCTTTCATCGTTGAGTTTACAATTATTTATACAATTTTGAGGAATGCTTTGTTGACTACACGCTACGTTTTAGTTACAAATAAAATAGTTATAAAGATACCATGTGTCCTCTTCCAATTCGTCACCTAGAAGAAGATAAAGAGGCACCATTGCCACGTTGATAGATTTTTCGATGCATTTCGACTGCTTAGAATGTCATATGACATGTAGTGGGATCATCAAGTACCATATCCATGAATTATTACCCATTGGGAATGTTGGTTGTTATACTAAGTTGTGGATCGACTGATCGGCTGAGATGACTGAGTCGTGTATCTGATCAAGGCGTTCACTGAGACTAGGCACTAGTCGATGTCTCTAGTCGAGTCTTGGGATGGATCATAATTCCACCCTTAAGTGGAAATGGTCCCCATTTATTGCTCATGTAGATGACGAAAATTGATATCCAATTCAGTGAGAGGATACCACCTTCCTTTAGATGGGATTTGTCCTACTTTAGACACCTGAAACAAGGGAATTGTTCGTGTCCTTGTATGGTGTACTTGCTATCCAACAATGGTGTTGATGGTAATGGGATCTTGTAACTCTAGATGGATGTCTTCTAGATCTATTGGTTGTAATTTGATCTATTCCAATAATGGTGGTAAATATGGTCAAACAAATCCCACGTTAAAAACTAGATGCAGACCCAGGTATTGTGGAATGTTGATTTTACACTCATTCCCCAATTTTCTCAAGAATGGTTTAAGGACCATATCATAAAGGATTAATCTTCCTGTGTAGGACACTAAATATTTATTTATGGAGATGTGAATAGACTTGATCCACAATTTTGAATGAATGAGGAATACAATACTTATCATGTTTAGCCTTGGAATTTTCATTAGCTCGTTGTAACAATTCTTGTGCATGTTTTTGTATCTCACACACCTAGTCCTTGAACTTGAGTTCCTTATCAATTTCTCATTTTTCATGGTTATTTTTTAGGAATCCATTTGATTAACTGAGCAAGTTGATAGGTGCTAAGGTTTGAAATCCATAATAGAACTCAAATAGAATATTTCCTATAGAAATGTGTTGTGCTCGAGTATATCTATGTTGGATGTATCGGAGGATTTCATCCCATGTTCTGTAATGCCTGTGGTTGTACATACGAAGCAATTATACCACCGTGTGATTCACAACTTTCATATGTCCAATAGTTTGAGGATGGAATTCTATCGACATTGATAGTTGTGTGTCGAGTTGATGCTAGAGTGTCTTATAAAAGGTGCTAATAAATATGGATTCATGGAATAAATTATTGAATTTAGCAATTCATAGTGCTTCCAAACATTCTTAAAGAAGACCTGAACAGACTATTATATTCTCATGGTGTTCTTGCAAGGAACAAGGATAGACATCTTGGAGAATCTGTCAAGCACTACCAAGATTGTGTTATGCTGGTGTTAGGTAATAGGATATCCAGTCAAGTAGTCCAAGGAAATAGATTCCCTTGGTAGACTAGGAACTTGAAAGGGAGCATATAGGACCTGTCACCAGTTTGGTGGCTTGGATATGGCACAAACCATCCATGAATTTATATACTTGTCGATATCTATCCTAAGTGAAGGCCAGTATAAATACTTTTGGAGTACGAAGAGTGTCTTCACCACTCCAAAATGTCATGTTGTTTTGTTGTAGTGTGCATCCCAAATGAGCTTATGTTGGTGCTCACCAGAAGGTACACAAATATCTCCTAGCTTGTAAATCAAGCTTTCCTTCATGTGGTAGTCGAGATAAATCAAGTGACATTTCTGGATTTTGTGGTATACTAAAGATAAATTAGTTTCTTCTTCATACAGTCAAGGCCAATTAATGGTGTCGTAACCATGCATACTTAACACTATAAGAAGTGAAGTATCTAGTGGTCAGCTAAGGAGATCAACTACTACATTGGATATACCTTTTCAGTGCTTAATGACCAATTGAAATTGTTGTAGGTAAATAATCCACTTGATTTGTCTCGTTGTCTATAGCTCAGACTTTGGTGTAGCAAACTGTAGAGGCTTATGGGCGGTATGGACGACCGTTTATTTTCCTAGAATGCAATGTCTCCATTTCTTGAGATCTTATACAATGGAATATAGTTCATTCTCATAAGTTGAATACTTACAAATAGTATCACTAATTTTTTTTAATGGAATGTGACGTGGTGACCTACTTGCGTTATGACAAAACCCATGGAATAGTCGAATGTGTCGGTCTTGATTTCAAATGGATGATGCAAATCATGTAGCACAAGCACTGGAGCAGTGCAAAGCTTGTTCTTGATTTGTTCAAAAGCTTGTTTTGTGGTTTCTTCCATTTGAAAACTATATTTCCACCTCCCTTTGTCAATTGATTTAGGGGCCAAGCTATGTGGTTGTATCCCAACACAAAGCTATGGTAAAAATTCACCAAACCAAGAAAATTCCTTACTTATTGAATGTTTCTTGGAGCAAGCTATTCCTTGAAAAATTGTATTTTTTCTAGGTTGACTTGGATGCTTGTTGAGTCAATTCCATAGCCCAAGTACTTGATAATTTTCATTGTGAAAAAGCATTTATCCAAGTTCAAAAATATTTTGTGTTGTCGAAGAAAATTAAGCACTTGTTGAAGCTGCTGCAAATGTTCCTCCCATGATCTGCTTAAAATCAGTATGTCATCCAAATAAACAATGACACATTTTTCTGAAAAAAGGTCAAATAAAATCATCCATATATATCATAAAATTTGTAATCTCAATAGTTAGACCAAAAGGCAAGACTAACCATTCAAATAAATCTTGCTTGGTTTTGAAAGCAATTTTCCATACATCTAATCACCTTATGGGAATTTGATGATATCATGACTTGAGGTCAAACTTGGTAAATAATTTATAATCTTTCAAATAATCAAGTAAATCATCTTTTGTAGGAAGAGGATATTGATTCTTCACTAAAACCTTATTGAGAGCCCTGTAGTCGATGCACATCTGCCATGCCCCATATTTCTCAGGAACTAGGAGGATTGGTCTTGCACACGGAGAGGAGCTAGGTTGAATATTCCCTTTGTCAATCAAGTCTTGAATTTTCCTACATATTTTTTCATTTTCAAAATTAGAATTTTTGTAAATAGATGCATAAGGTAATGAAGAACAAGGAACAAGATCAATGGAGTGTTTTACCTGGAAATGTAGTGGTACTCTAATTGGATCTTTAAATACATCTTGGCATTATTCAAGTACTTTATCAACTTGTTTTTGTTGTCGATAGTCATGGTGGAGAGATGACTGGTTGCAGTGATATTCTGAGAGTGTTGAGGTTTTATCATTAGCAACATGAATTTCTAAGCATGGTTAATTAGATTTTTGGCTTGATTTGTTGAGACCATATTCATTGTCGGGGTGGTTCAGAATTCAAGAATTCCCTACCACTGATCCTAGATTTTGATAATCACTTTCTGGGGTTTGCATTGATACTTTCCATGTTTGTCCCACAAATAAAGTTTACCAAATAGTACGTCATCTACTGAAAGTGGTGCAATGTTTCATATCACCTCATCCTAAAAAGGATTGATGAAGTAAGCTAACCTGCACTATCGGGTGATCCTTATCTCTTATCCATCCTTCATCCAATTGATGCTGTAAGGATGTGGGTGAGGAGTAGTAACAAGACCCAATTTCTTTACAATGTCTTCAAAGACAAAGTTTGTTTGACTACCATTATCCACAATCAGATGCAATGGGCTATCTGATATCCATATATGTGTATGGAATAATCAGTCTCTTTCCTATTCATTGACAATATTCAAGTGCGAGAGTGTTGTCAAACTTAATGCTACTAAATTTGAAGAGTTGGGGTTAGACTCCATAATAGATCTGATGGATGAGTAGGAAATAGAAACCTGCACTAAGAATGTCTTATGATATTTTCATTCGGAAGCATAATGCAAGAATAAACTATGATAGTAGCACCATTTCCATGGAAGAGTTTGTTTACTCGATTTTATTTTCTCTTTCTTGAAAGGATTCTTACCATTTTCCAACTTCTAGGAAGTAGTCTGAGAAGATCATTCGGACTTGTCTTAGTCAGCACTCGTCTGATATTTCTTGTCGAAAGGTTGACTAGTTGGTTTGGTCAAAAAATGTTCTTTTGATTTTAGTTCCATCTCTAGCTTAATGGCATAATGGAATTTATATGTGAGAGTGTCAATAGTGATTAATTCCATATATTGTTGGATATAAGAAGCCAAAACACTAATATATTTTAGGACAAGTACCTTCTCTTCCTCCCTAACACCAAGTCGATCCATTAGTCACTGGAATTCAATCGTATAAACCTATAATATTTGATCCTTCCATTGTCTCAATTGTTTCCATTTATTATATTGTTGCTCCAAGTACTTGGGTGGATAAAATTCCTTCTTGAAATTTTCAAAAACATTATCCCATGTATCATTGGGGTTGTTGTATTCCTCATATTTGGTCAATATATTTTCCCACCAGCAGTGTACAGAAGTTGAAATCTTCAAATATGTGAGGGTGACTTTCTCATCCTTAGAAATTTGATTCACAGAGAAATAGGAATCAAATTATTGTATCCAATTTTTTATAGATTCTGCATCGATCTTCCCTTTCAAGTTTGGTATATCCAAGTTCATTTGTACCTTAAATGGGATAGCATTGTTGAATGCATTTCTCATTGGGTTGCTAACCAAAGTTGAGCCAAATGAATTTGATAATTGAGCAATGATATCATTGAAATGCTCATACGTTTTAGTTCGCTTTCGAGCGAGTGCTTTCACTAATAGGAGTGTTGTCAAGTTTTTCACCTACCATATTCGGTATGGGATTGTGAGAAAATAAATACTCAAAATTGGAAGGCAAAGGAAAATTAAATAGATGGTTCTTGGAGCATGTTTGAATAGGCATATGTCATCTTAAATATGTAAGTATTGTTTAAGTAGGTGATAGCAACCTGGATATTATACCAATGATCCTATTGTCTCCTAGGTAGTTGATAGGGGCACAAAAAATTCGTTTGAATGAGTTGAACCATGTTATGGTGGAAGCTAGTAATACAACTGAACAATGTAGAATATATGATGGATAACACATAAAACACGAAATAACTAAAAATTAACAAACAATACCAAACACAAAATGATGTGAGATAGGAATTGATAATGGAGAAACCAAAAGGGTAAAAACTCTGATTATATTGGGTAGTCATTGTGAGAGGTAGGTCTCCTTAGTCTGTAATAAAAGGGGTGCAATGAGAAAAAGACTCATTTACATACAGAGAGGTCAAATATAAGATATGATAGGTGTTGATGTAATTGTAACTTCGGAATGTATTCACTTGTATTTCTTATGTATTGTAACCCGATGTTTATTCTGGGATGTATTTGTAATGTACTTGAGTCANGGTAGTTTCTATAATGTAAAAAAGTCATTTCAAGTCAAGGTGGGTAACCCTCCTATTGTCTAAGGGTTAAAGTCCCTGGAGTTCCAGGGAAATAGGGTTATTAGACTCACCTAGTGAAGTCATCCCTAGCTGGGTTTAGTCAAGTCAAGAATTAGTATAAATAGAGAGATATCCTCTCTATTTATAACACACTCACTCAGACTCAGTTGTAGCACATAGCTGAGGAAGAGAAAGACACTGGGGCAAGAAAGAAAGAGGTTACTGCTGTTGGGAGATCATCTTACTATTTTTGGGTTTCACTTTTGGTGTTGATTCTATCTCTGAGGAAGTTGCGGGGTTTTCTCCATTTATGGTTTCCCCAAGGAAAAAAACTGTGTTCCTTCTCTATTGTGTTTGATTGTTGTGCTTGTTGATCTCTCAATTAAAGATCCTAATGTTATGCTAGCTTAATGTTAAAAATCTAACATGGAATCAGAGCTAACCTGAGAAGAAGACACTGTGCAACTGTGGGAACTAGGGCTTCCTACTTTGTGGATATCTCTCCAAATATTTTCAGCAAAAGTATGGTGGAATAACTCTCTTCCCTGGGGCGCATCTTTCTGTCGAAGCAGAATCCAATTCTGAGGTTTTTCAGTTTTGGACCCGACACTATTGCCAAAAATTAGGGCTTTTCACAGAAGTGGAATTTTTCAGTGAGCCTAGGCATGGATTGATCTCCTCCTCAAAATTGAATTTAGGGATCAAATTCAAAGAATTTGGTTGGACAAAACTTCAGAAAAGCAAAACCCTAATCTTCTCCTGAACCAGCACTGCAGGATTTCAGCTCCAAGTTCAGATCCGACATCTTCACCTGGTAAGATCTAAAGCTTTTGTATTTCCATTTGAGGTTCTCAGTTAAGATGCCTCATCAAATTAATATTGATGAAAATCTTGAGGGATCTAATAAATTCTGATCCTGGAAGTATAGGATCTCCCTGTTCCTCGAAGAAAATGAGTTGGACTCCTACATCCATGAGGAGTTTCCAGTTCTAGAGGGAGATGAGGCCAAGGCCTTACATAAGAAGAATTTGGTTATGGAAAACAGGATCATTGCTGATTCTATCAAGGATCACCTCATACCACAGATGTCCTCCCTCAAGACACCTAAAGCCATGTTTGATTCCCTAACCAAATTGTTTGAAGGGAAGAACATCAATCGGAAGATGACTCTAAGGAAACAGTTGAAGAATGTCAAGATCCAGAATGAGCAGACCATCCAGTCATACTTCAAAGTCTCCTAGATACAAGAATAGTAGGAAGCAGTAGATGAAGAAGTGAAGAATGCAGAAATTGTGATGACAACCTTGAATGGCCTCCCTAGGTCATGGGATTGTTTCATCCAAGGAATCTGTGCTAGGAAGAATGTTCACAAGAAGAAGCTCGGATCGCAGCTCGAGAAGAAAACATGGGAAGTGAAGATCAAGATCTCATAGTACACTCCAGGAAAGGAAGAAGGGAAAATCACCATCACCAAGGTAAGCATTCTCATCAGAAAAATAATCCTGTAAGAAGGGATGCATCCAAACTCAGATGTTATACATGTGATGAAATATGACACTTTGCTAGAAATTGTCCCATGAATAAGAATGGATCCAAGAAGAAGAAGAACTCCAAAAGAAGACATCATGCTCACACTGCTGAGGATGATGATCATCCTAGGAAGAAAGTAAAACAAGAAAGTGAAGACTCTTCAAGTGAAGATGAATATGTTCTGATCTCTGCTCTCATAGGAACTATCACTCATGGAAGCAAAGATTGGCTTATTGATAGTGGGGCTTCTAAACACATGACGAGTTTCAAGGAATCCTTTGAGAAACTATTCAAACATAATTCACCCCATAAGGTGAAACTTGGGGATGGCTACCAATATCCCATAAAAGGTAGTGGTGAATCCTCCTACAATCTAGACTCTGGAAATTCTATGAAGATGAGGTATGCCTTGTTTGAACCAGGACTAAAGAAGAATCTTCTATCCATATCGGCACTAGATGCAAAAGGCATGAGGGTTGCATTTGTTGATGTCCAAGTCCTCATGTGGTCAAGAGGAAAGACTATTGATGATGCAATAGTGATTGGAGAACAAGAAGGAGGATTATACAAACTGAAGGGCCATCCAGAACAAGCTTTGGTCCATGACACAATAGAGACAATTGAACTTTGGCATAGAAGGCTTGCACATGTGCATTACAGAGCACTACCACTTGCAAGCAAAGCTGTTGAAGGTCTTCCAGAAATTCAAGCAAAACATGAAGGGGTTTGCAAAGGATGTGCAAAAGGAAAGAATACAAAGAAGACATTTCCAAGTAGCGAGAGCAAAGCAAAAGGGATCTTAGAAATCATCCACTCCAATGTATGCGGACCAATGTCATCAAGATCACTAAGAGGGTATGTATACTATGTTTATTTCATTGAATACTTTTCTAGGAAGACATGGATTTACTTCATGAATAACAAAGATGAAGTTTTCAGCAAGTTCAAGGAATTCAAAGCCTTGATCGAGAACCACACAAAAAAGAAGATCAAGACCTTTCGATCAGATATTGGAGGAGAATTCACATTAAATGAATTCAAAGACTTATGCAAAGAATCAAGGATTAAGAGGGAGTTATCTACTCCATATAATCCACAATAGAATGGGGTTGCAGAAAGGAAGAATAGAACTATCATGGAAGCTGCAAAAGAAATGCTTCATGATCAGGATCTTCCCATGCATCTATGGGCAGAAGCTACTAGAACAACGGTGTATGTACAAAACCATACTCCACACAGAGTACTCGAGAAAAATACACTTGAAGAAGTATTTTCCATCAAGAAACCAGAAGTCAGCCATCTCAGAATATTCAGCTGTCCAATGTACATACACATTTCAAAAGAGAAGACAACAAAACTAGATCCTTCAGGAAACAAGGGTATATTTGTGGGATACTCTGAAAGCTCAAAGGCTTACATAATATATTTCCCAGGTGTTATAGCTGATTTTACCACTCCAGGTGAATCACACTTGTATGGCCTTTCCCCTGTCCCTCTGCAGACTCCTTAGACCCCGTGGACCATTTTTTATCCTTTGATGTTTCCCTGACCATCCCTAAAAACATGTGAAAAATGATACACGCGACTTTTAAACCTCTAATCGGGTGTATATGTGGGTTTGACCACTAAAACTGCGTACATCAGGATGTGTACAAAATCCAAATCCTTTTGGAATTTTCCTTGACATGGATCCGACTCACTTGACTCCTATCCTTCCATATGCCTTGAGATCACTCAGATTCGACCTTTCATTACCCCTTTGAAAAGCTATATAAGGAACTCTTTGTTACATTGAAGGCATAAGAGAGAATTGAGAGCAAAGAAACTATAGTCCATTGTTGCTGGAACTTATGCTTGAGTCTACATCCCTTTGTCCCTTGGAGCACTTTTCTGTTCTTCCCAAGCTTGCCTTTTGCTAGTGAGCTTGCTATCGAGAGATGGAGGATTGAAGTGGTGGAGGCCCAAGTGGGGGATTCAGTTTCTCCGATTCGAAGACGTGCTGACAGAGGTTGTATTCATTGTAATATCTGATTTTATAATAATAGAAATATCTTTTCCTGTCCAATAATGTATGTTTGAATGAATATTTTATCCATTGGATGATTTCAAATGTTTATGCATTGTTGATTATATATGCTAGAATAGATCTAACACCAATATATATAGTATGCTTGTATTGTTTACTTGTTGATGAGGAAGTAATCTATCAATTCAAGATGAAGTTGGAAAGCTCAACGAGGATCTACTTCAATCGTCTGGAATAAGGTACGAGGTCTGATCCTTTAGTATTAGATCTTTAATTTCTATTGCATATTGGAAAGGATTGATTTCTGGAGTCAAGTTGTATATTGTGGTACCCCAAGCCATAGGAATTTCTCTCCGTAACACCAGGATTCAAGAAGATCGACATCAACAGGGATGTGACATTTGATGAAGACACGGCCTACAACAAATCCAGAAAGAGACCTGCTGAAGAACCTGATGAAGCTGAAGAACTCATGATACAACCATGAATGAAGAAATTCAAGAAGAAGATCGAGAAGTTGAAGAACCACAAAAACCTGTAGATCCACCTCAAGAGAAGAATCCTCACAAGAGGAAACCTGCTTGGGTACAAGAACTTATCCAAGGTGCAGAAAGATATGGGGCTCCATAAGAGAATCATAGAGAAATAAAGAGAACCAGATCCTGCTCTGGATATGTAGCTTTACTATGTGACTTTATCAATGAAGAACCTTCCAATTATGAAGAAGTGGCAGAACGAAAAGAATGGAAGGATGCTATGATCGAAGAGTATCAATCGATCATGAAGAATGATGTTTGGGATGTTGTCCCAAGACTAGAAGGGAATTCAGTTGTAACTTCCAAATGGATCTACAAGATCAAGCATGCTGTAGATGGTAGCATAGAGAATATAAGGCAAGGTTCGTGGCTCGTGGTTTCTCACAGAAAGAAGGAATAGACTATGAAGAAACCTTTGTACCTATAGCCAGATACACTTCCATCAGATCAGTTCTCGCTCTGGCTGCAGTGATGAAATTGAATATACACCAAATGGATGTCAAGACTACTTTCTTGAATGGTGTAGTGGAAGAGGAAATGTATGTAAAACAACCACTCAGTTTCGAGACACATGACAGGGAGTCTCATGTGTGCAGATTGAAGAAAGCCTTGTATAGTTTGAAACATGCACCCAAGACATGGTATGGCAGAATTGACAGCTTTCTATCCAGTTTGGGCTTTACCAAGAGTAAAGCAAATTCCAACCTTTACTACAAGGTTGAAGATGGAAACCCAATGATGCTACTATTGTATGTAGATGATCTGTTTGTAGCAGGTATGGATGGGTTGATTACTGATACGAATAGAAAGCTTGCTGTCGAGTTCCAAATGAAGGACTTGGGTATGATGCATTATTTTCTAGGCATGGAGGTGTGGCAGAATGCGGATGGAATCTCCCTCGGACAAGGGAAGTATGTAGTGGATATCCTAAAGAGGTTTGGGATGATGGAATACAAATCCATGACCACACCTATGGCATCAAACATGAAGCTATTGAGTGATGCTTCATCAGAGATGGTTGATAGTACCATGTATCATCGGATGATTGGGTCCTTGATGTACCTGACGAACACGAGACCAGACATTTTCTTTGCTGTGAACACCTTGAGCCAGTTACTTACAGATCCGAGACATGTTCACTTGATTGATACACAGCATATTCTGAGGTACCTGAGGAGTACAATTTATTATGGGCTCAAGTATGAGGCAAATCAGAAGATTAACCTGGAGGGTTATGTTGATTCAGATTGGGTAGGAAGTTCCATTGATAGGAAGAGCACTTCAGGGTGTTGCTTTAGTATGGGATCAGGTGTGCTCTCTTGGTTTAATAGGAAGCAATCTTGTGGGGCACTGAGTACAGCTGAAGCAGAGTATGTCGCAACTTGTTCAGCTAGTTGTGAGGTAGTATGGCCGCAAAAGCTACTATCTGATTTATTTGATCTCCAGATGGATGCTACTTGTATACATTGTGACAACCAGAGTTGCATAAAGTTTTCATATAATCTAGTGTTCCATGACAAGTCAAAGCATATCGAGATCAAGTATCACTATATCAGGGATATGGTGCAAAGGGGAGCAGTGAAGCTCCAGTATGTTGTGATGGAGGAACAGATAGCTGATGTGTTGATGAATCCATTGGCTAGGGTGAAGTTCAAGTACTTTAGGGAGAGGCTTGGTGTTCTCTAGATCAAGGTTTCCTCCAAAGGGAAATGATGAGACCCAGATCCATTCTGACATGGTGAGAGGATTGGCTCCTTCCATGGTTATATGTAAGGGCTGAGCCATTCTGTCATGGTGAGAGGATTGGTTCCTTCCATGTCAGATATGAGTGCTAAGCCATTCTGATGTGACTATAGGATTGGTTCCTACATGATCAGAAGTAAGCGTTGAATGCCATTCTTGGAATGGAGGTGCCTGGTTAGTTACCAGGTAGCTCATTCTGGGACTCAGGGCCATTATGATATGACTGTAGGATTGGTTCCTACAAGATCATATGTGAGTGCACACCCTTCTGATATTGGTTTCCAGAAGCAAGTGAACAGCCCTTTTGCCATGAAGGATTGGTTCCTTGCATGGTCGAATATAAGTGCTAAGCAGTTCTGACATTGGTTGTTAGATGTAAGTGTAGAGCCTTTCGACATGGAGGATTGGTTCCTCGCATGGCCAAGTGTATGTGATGAGCCTTTCCGACATTGGTTGATGGATGTGAGTGCTAGGCCTTTCTGACACGGTTGTGGGAGGTGTTCCCACATGGTTAGATGTGAGTGTTGGGCATGCCTTTCTGATATGATTATAGGATTGGTTCCTACATGATCAGATATAAGTGTTGGGCGGGCCATTCTGACTTAGGGTCAGATATAAGTGCTGAAGAAGACCTACATGGAGGATAGGCCTACAACCAGCATGAAAAATTGTTAGCTCTGTATAAATTCCTATGACGAGAAGAATCATGAGATAGCACCCGTGAAGATCCAATGATGATGATCCAAATTGAGGGATGATCCAGATCCAGAGATGATGCTCCAGAGATGATCTAGATCCAGTGATGATGATCCAGATCCAGGTAAAGATGACTTGAAGATAGAGATGGATTGAAGCTAAAGATGATGAAGACTCAATGATGATCCAAATGATACAGAGAAGAAGACTTGTGCTGATAAATTGTGTCGAGAGCATACTTTCCTACTTAAGAGGGAGTGTTGATGTAATTGTAACTTTGGAATGTATTCACTTGTATTTCTTATGTATTATAACCTGATGTTTATTCCAGGATGTATTTGTAATGTACTTGAGTCATGTCATGCCCCGAGGTTCCTATCGGGAGTTTCTATAATGTAAACAAGTCATGTCAAGTCAAGGTGGGTAACCCTCCTATTGTATAAGGGTTCAAGTCCCCGCAGTTCCGGGGCACTAGGATTATTAGACTCACTTAGTGAAGTCGTCCCTAGTTGGGTTTAGTCAAGTCGGGAATTAGTATAAATAGAGAGCTAGCCTCTCTATTTATTACACACTCACTCACACTCAGTTGTAGATCATAGCTAAGGAAGAGAAAGACACTGGGGCAAGGAAGAAAGAGGTTACAGTTGTCGGGAGATCATCTTAGTGTTTTTGGGTTTCACTGTTGGTGCTGATTCTATCTCTGAGGAATTTGCGGGGTTTTCTCCATTTATGGTTTCCCCAAGGAAAAACACTGTGTTTATTGTCTCTTGTGTTTGATTGTTGTGCTTGTTGTTCTCTCTATTAAAGATCCTAATGTTATGCTAACTTAATGTTAAAAATCTAACAATAGGAACTAATCGATCATTCTCTTTAGGAACTTATCTTAGTGCAGTTTTAAGATAAGAGAAACAAAATCCCTTTCATCTTTGATCTTATAAGTATTTTTATAATTATGATGGATGCTTGGGGGATACCTCTTGCATTTCAGTTACAAAGAAAACAGTTATAAAGAGAGCACATGTATTCTTCCCATCTGTTAGCTAGAAGAATATGAAGAGACATCATTTCCACATCGATAGTGTTTTCGATGCCTTTCGACTACTCAGAATGTCATTTGACATGTGATGGAATCATCAAGTACCATCGGACTGAGTAATGACCCATCGACCATGTGTGCTAGTTTACTAATTTGTGGATCAAATGATCCACTTAGACGACTAAGTCATGGATCTGACCAAGGAATCAGCTAGGACTGGGCACTATTTGATGTGTCCATTCGAGTCTTGGGATGGATCAAAGAAGTTATTTTCTTGGGAAGGGGAAGGTGTGTATGTCAATTTCCTATTCAATTCACCCTGTATTTCAAAAACTAGGATTTATTGTTATACAAGGGAGAAGTTATGAGTCAAGGGAGAAGTTACGAGTTGGGGGAGAAGTTACGAGTCAAATCCCATATTTTCATTAAGTAATCAATATTAATTTTTTACCGAGTTTGGTTCTTCTGGAGAGTGTGAATTTTCTTAAAGGGGATCAAAGAGTCTTACCTCACAAGGAATCTTGGTTGGATAAAGGAAGGGCCAGTGAGTTTCTTTCAGGATGTATGTTAAGTTTTAGTTCATATGTCTAAGTGTTCATCCATCATCAAACTGTTAGTGTGTACCTACTAACTATTTGATCCTTATGTGTGAATACGAGAGTAGAGGAAATATTTCATATTTTCTTGATAAACCTAATGATGGTTGGAACCTACTTCAAATATGATAGGGTTTTAGTTAGTTTTTATTGCACACATTGAATAGCACCTAGAGTAAGGGGACACTCAAGGGAATGTTGCGCAAAGAATGGGACCTTCTTGGTGTTTTGTGGGGAATTTATTGTGGGTTCCAAGGTGGTTGAGTCTTCTTGAGGCTCCTGTAGCTATGTGGTTGATCTCACTAGCTTATAAATCCTTTCTGTTAGTTCTATTGGTATCCTAATAAACCCAAATATGGGATTCCATGGCTATGTTCTTTTTTCCATGTGATAGTGGGTATCCTAATAAAACCAATTGCGTCTTGCTTGGTTATGCATAGTTGTGTCTTGGTGATAGAGTGGTAGCAAGGGTAGCTTGATAAAACTAGTTGCAGGCTAGATTTTCCATGAAAATGTTGTGAATGTTTGATAAAACTGGTAGATGATTGAACTTTAAAATTTTTATTAATCAATCATTGCATCTATGAATCTCATAAGAAAAAACAGCCACTTAAATAATTCAACCATAAGAGACAATAAATACCCTAGGGAAACCCGCCAAACATGGAGGATGATAAACCCAACAATTATTTGAGTATGTTAAATAGATTTGCAAAGAATGGTTTACAACACATAAGCAAATTGTATGATAAGAGATGTCACCTCAACAATAGAGAAGAGAGATCCAATACAACGCTGTAATAACCTGTATTGAACTTACCATATTCCTAGCATATTAATAACAAGACAAAACACCTATCATGCATAAATATATCTGCCCTTCCTTTTATTATTAGTTTTTAATTGAATGTTGACTGACTTGAACTGAGAATTTTGATCTTTAACTGAATGTTGACTGACTTGAACTAAGACTTTTTATATTTAACTGAATGTATGAACATAAATTTAGGAGGCTAACTGAATGTCTTTGGTTCTTCACATTTAGTGTACAATTTATATTATTGACTTATACATGGATATTCTTAGTTAACTAAATCCTTATCACTTAGTTTAACAAGACAAATTAAGTGTCATCACTACTTCACTCTTAGTGTCATCCATGCAAAACATTTACATGGATCTCTGTAAGATTCTTTTAATGTAACTAAAACACATAAGTCTTTATTAATTCAATGACATTATTTACTATTTTTATCTTTGCATGGATCTCAGAGAGATTTGTTATTTAACTGATACATTGGTTATTTACAACTAAGGGTTTAATTGAATCCTTTACAATTCAACTTCACATGAAGGCATACATAGGAAATTCGACTCCATTCTCTCTCTATGCTTATATCTTTATCATTTATTATTCACTGCATGGTACACATGTGTATTTATTTATCCATCTTATCATATCATACTCAAAATAATTATTCTATAGTTATGATCATATATATTACCCCGGGACATATAGTCATATGCTAAAGTAATTCACCCTAGGGGTAGCTAATCCCTAAAGGAGACTTATAGAACTCGGTGACCTGACTAATAATACATCACATAGTATAACCACTTTACCAAGTAAAGTATGCCACTTCAATAAATGAGGATATTGCTAGGACTTGATATTACTCACAAGTCTATAGTATTGATATTCCTCACAAGACTCACCTTGATATTACTCACAATCTTGTGTCCATAACTAGAGGTCAATATCAGAGGGTACCTTCTATGAGAATACTTGACTTGATACAAATTACCACAAGTTCCGACTTGATACAAAGCACAAGTCTACAACCTCGATACAACACAAGACCACAGTATAAGAATCTCACCTCAGCACATGAGGCATAAATAGGACTTTATACAACACAATGTCCTAGCTTGATATCACAAAAGTCTTGGAGAATGACTCTTGATGTTGTACATTTAAAACTCCCTCTCAATGAGGGAGACATTCTCTGAATTACCATGAATTTCCTACCATACCAAGCTTATCTAAAAAATATCTCAACTTCATCACTAATAGCATCTTGTCCACAAATTCACAATATGCTCATCAATATATATTTACTGCAAATTTTTTTTACATGACCATGACTTCGAGGAAGTAAAAATTCATCTCAATGTGTTTGATCATAAAACATAGGGTTTTCCAGAAATCTTGACTATTAACACCTAATAACTATAGGCTTAAGTCTTTCACCCTAGTAGGTAGCTTCCCAAGATTGGCACTACTTCTAAGCATGTAGTACTATCCACAATACACTTTGCTTAGTACTAGCTGAAATACACCTTGCTTTTGTAATACTATCTGCAATGCACTTGACTTATGTAGAACTAACTACATTATACATAGATTATCTTAGGATAAAACAATACTTGGATAACACAATAGGTCTACCATGTATCAAATACAATAAAGAACCTATTATAATGTACCTCAAAGGTACACAAACATATGCTCAGTTAGTAAGAATAAATACAACAAATCTGCTCAGAGATCAACCAGCTACTTACACATAGTAGCATAATCTGGATCCAATCCAAAATATAGTTTCTGGAAAATGGAAACCATGGATTTCAAATCCATCATATACAACATTATACATCAAATTTGTAATATCATGTAGAAATAAAATCTTATATTTTCTTTCAATCCTCAACACTTGTTTACTTCAAGAATATTATACCATATGAATAATTTCTTAGTTAGCTTGCCATTCTCTGTGATGATCTTTAATGCCTCATCACTTTCCTAGTGATTTCATATCATAGTACCCCGCATAGCCAACCGTATGGATATCTAACCTCTCCAATAGGTTTAATTTTTCTTTGATAGTTCAAACTATAACTCTTCTAGAGTATCCAATAACTTTCGAGAATTTGACCATGTCTCTGCTCAAGTGGATTTTCTCCACAAGGTATCACAACCCTTGAATTCCTGAGTCATGTATCCTGACTAACTACTTCGAGGAATTTTAACTGGTTTTTCCTATGAATATACAACAATACTCCCTCTTCAACTAGAGGAGTATTTTTATACTATACCAAGCTTGTTCTAGACATAGGCTTAGTAAATATGCCGGCAATTCTGCTCATCCATGTATATGTGCAGGAGTTACACAACTCCTTTCTCTTCCATTTCTTGAATATAAATAACTAGGAACTTTGTAAATGTTTACTTCTTTACAATATGATCTATCTATAGAAACATCTTTGATGTGTTGAAGTAGGGTTTTTCCGGAAATTCCGCAGTAGACATTTTTAGTCGACGTTTCGATTCCAAATTGGGAACCATCATCAGGGTAAGTAGTCATTGTCCTCATGATGGTTCCCGATTCAGAATCGAAACGTTGACTAAGAATATCTACTACAGAATTTCTAGAAAAACCCTACTTCAACATAACTCACAGCAGAAACTTACAAACTGAAATCTTTGATGTGATCTTTCTCGATCACTGTGCACTAGTTAGAATCCATATATCCATGAAATGTTCTTTCACTGACTGAGACATCTGTGAATCTACATATACTTGTACTAAGTAGGTAACACAACACATGCTTTGTTGTACATATCTATGTACTGAATGTAAAGCATATAACTGTTCCTAGGACCTATGTATATCTAACATTTAAAATATCCTTCAAATATGAATAAGAATCATATTTATCTTTCATGTGTGTGGTCATGGACTTATAATCCATTGTTCTTGAATCCTTTCAAAAAATCTACTGAACATTTTTCCTTGGTCGAAGAAAAAAATTATTTAATGATTGTTTACACCTCTAAACTTAAGAATCATTCAATATTGTTATATATAGCTTCTTTCTGAATATGAGCACCTTGCATGTTTCTACATTGTAGGATTTTAATTAACCAATTCCACTGGTTTTCTAGGAGCTAGAAAATCTAACTTCTCCCTCTCAAAATTTAGGATGTTAGAATCATAATTTGAGTCCTCCATCACAAAGACTTCATACTCCTCTATGTATAACACGTATATGAATATAACTAGGATAAATAAATTACCTTTAGGAGTCTTTATTTTTTCATAATAGCATTAGGGATTTTATTCTGACTTCTGCATATGAAACATAGGAACCTCTCGATCTACTACCATAAGATTCTCACTTCATAACATCCCTCTCTCTTTTTAGATCAACCATCAAAATCACTCTTCATTTAATAAATGGCATTCTCTTATTGTAGGTCAAGCCATATGGTTTTTCCATCCAAGCCAAATTTATTCAAGTTATTATAAACCTTGCATAATCCAATCATTTTAATACAATGACAAATAGCACATATTGGCATGCAAAATATTTTAACCAATGTTTCAGTGTAACCATATCTCATGTATTTAAATCACATAAATACTCCAATATACTAACAATGGTTCATATTGTTAAAATATTGTAACTTTGGGAGATATTCTATTTGTATTAGTGGTATCCCTCCTTCAAGAGGTGTCACTGATGTAATTGGTCATGTAAGAGTCATTGAAAGAATCAATGTAAACATTCATATGTAATTTGGTTCAATAGTACCCATGAGTCATTGTAATAAATATTATTTTGGTACTTTACTTGACAAGTTGGCCCTTTCAATTTGACAAGTCATCCCAGTTAGATTTTAGTTCAAGTAAAGAGTCAAATATAAATAGTGAGGTACCTCCTTGATTTGTACTCACTTCACTTAGGCAAGTTCTCTAGAGGGAGAAGAAGAAGTGCACCACATAGAGAGAGAGGACAAGTTATCTTGGGATTTTACACTATCTTGGCTGAGTTCTATACTGAGGAATTTTTGCAGGGTTTTCTCCCTTGTGGTTTCCCCAAGGAAAATATTTGTGTTCTTTGTGTTGTTGTGCTTCTTGTTCTTTCAGTGATCCTACTATTGTAAATTGTTTTAGAATATCATCTAATTAATTAAGAAAACTTAACATGGTATCAAATCCACCCTAAAAGGAGACATTGTGCATCTAAGGTTTGTTGTTCCAAAAACTTCCCTCAACATATCAACCAGAAAAGAGGGCTCACTCAACTTTCTCTAGGAGTGAACATCCTTCTATGAAAACAAAACTGAATTCCAAGAAGTTTCATTTTTGGGCCCGACACTGCTATCAAGAAGAACTAGGGCTTCCTCTTTTTCAAATGGTTCCATCATCAATCTTAGGTAAAGGAAGTTACATTCTATCTCTCCTTGGGGAGGTGTATATTTTCCACTAATCATACATGCAAGTGATCCCAACTGAAAAAATAGGGTGTTACCAACAAACCCTAGGCCATCTCAAAGAAGATCGTCTAGAAGCAGTCTTCTCTAAGTAAGTATTGTTTCTTCTATTCCCATTTGACATTATCAATATGTTAAAGATGACAAACAATAACAAGCTGGATGAAAATATTGGGGGTGATGAGAACTTCAGAGCATGGAAGTATATGATCATGCTCATCCTAGAAGAGAATGATCTATAAGGCTTCATAAAGGAGGAAGCTGCAGACCCAGAAGGAGATAAATAAAAGGCCAAGCACAAGAAGGATATGATCAAGTCTAAGAGGATCATAGTTGACTCCATCAAATATTACTTTATCCCTCAAGTATATTCAAGGAGGAAACGAAACTAAGTGTTTGATGCCCTGTCCAACCTATTTGAAGGAAGAAATATCAATAGGAAGATGACCTTGAGAAATCAACTCAAACATGTGAAGGTTCATAAGTCAGATACCATGCAATCACACTTCACAAGAGTATCCCAAATCAAGCAGCAGCTAGAAGCTATTGGTGACATGATAGAAGAAGCAGAAGTTGTAATGACCACCTTGAATGGTCTCCCAAGAGAATGGGAATCTTTCATTCGAGGAATATACTCCAGAAGAAAGTTGACCAAGTTCGGAAAGTTATGGGAAGAATGTGTTAAGAAGAAGAAAGAATAACACTCAAAGAAGAGAAGCTAAATGAAAATGAAGATCAATATTTGGCATCCCATACCAAAGGAAAGAACAAGAGCAAGAGTTATAATCATCCTCCCAGAAAAACTCAAGGGTCTAAAAGAATAAGAAGGTGAAGAAGAACTTCTCAGGTTATGAATGCTTCTCTTTCCACAAGATGGGACACATATCGATAAATTGTACCCTGAAGGCAGAACAACTCAAGAAAAAGAACAAAATATTCTAGGCCCGTGTAGCTAAAGATGATGATCAAGAAGATCGGGAAAGAACTAAAGAAGATGAATATTCCTATGAAGAATATGTTTTGATTTCAGCACTCACAGGTTCAGTTTCACCTGGTAGTGATAATTGGTTAGTACATAGTGGTTCCTCCAAGAAAATGATAGGTTACAAGGATTTAATCTCTTTTCTTGTACAGAAGGATTCCCCACATAAAGTAATGCTTGGAGATTATTGTCAATATCCCATCAAAGGGATGGGAGAAGCCTCTTATAAGTTGGACTCTGAAAATCCATGAACATGAAGTATGTTTTATATGTCCTAGGACTAAAGAAGAATCTCCTTTATATCTCATCTTAGATAATAAAATTTTTAGAGTTTATTTCATAGATGGTGAAGTCCTCATGTGGACAAAAGGGAAAACCATAGATGATGCAGTGGTGATTGGATTTGAAGAAGGACGACTCTACACATTAAAGGGGCATGCAGATTCAGTCTTGATAGCTAGAACCGTAATCCCATGTGAATTGTGGAACATAAGAATTTCTCATATACATTACAAATCATTTCCAATTGTGAGAAAAGGTGGTGATAGGTTTACCAGAGATCCAGGTAAACCATGAAGGAGTGTGCAAAGGATGTGCATAAGGAAAGAATACCAAGAACCCTTTTCCAAATAGTGACAGTAAAGAAAAAGGGATTCTAGACATTGTTTTCTCGGATGTATGTGGACTAATGCAAACTACTTCATTAAGAGGGTATGTTTACTATGCTTCCTTCATTGATGATTACTCCCATAAAAATTGGATCTATTTATTGAAGAATAAAGATGAATCGTTTGAAACATTTAACAAGCTCTCCTGTAGAAAACCTCTCTGAAAAGAGGATCAATACCTTACGATCATATAATGGAGGTGATTTCACATTAGGTGAATTCAATAAATACTACAAAGGAGATGGGATTAAGAGGTATCCCACCATTCCCAATAATCCACAACAAAATGGTGTGTTGTGAAGGAATAATAGATCTATCATGAAAGTTGTAAAAGCCATGATCCATGATCAATATCTACCTATGTGCCTGTGGGTAGAAGCAGATAGAACATTAGTATATGTACATAATAGAATCCCCCATAGTGCCCTTTGGAAATAAGACTCTAGAAGATATGTTTACAGGAGGAAATCCTAAAGTATGTCACCTAAAAATATTTGGTTGTCTGGTATACATACACATTCCCAAGGAGAAAAGATCGAAGTTGGACCCTTCAGGAAAGAAGTGATTGTTGGTAGGATATACTGAGAAATCAAAGGATTACAAAATATATATGCTAGGATACCGCCAAATTGAGCTCAGCAGAGATGTCACTTTTGACGAAGATACAATTCTCATAAAATCAAGGAAAGATAAACAAGTTGAAGAGGAGCATGAAGCTCCTAGAGTTGTAGAAATTTCCAAACCAGTCAGAAATGAGGAAGAAGAACAGATACGTGAGGATCATGACATTATAGAACCTCAAAGACCTGGGGAGTTTCCTAGTGATATGGTCTCACACAAAATAAGGCTTGCTCATGCACATGAAATAATTGAAGAAGTGAAAAGATATCGTGTCCCAGAAGGAACCATCAGAGAAAGTAAGAAGGTAAATCCATACCTTAGTTATGTGGCTTTGATGTAGAATCTCATTGACAAAGAACCTACATGCTTTAAAGAAGCAAAGCAGAAGGAATGGGTAGATGCCATGGTTGATGAATACCAGTCCATTATAAAGAATGATGTATGGGAAGTAGTACCAAAACCGAAGAACAAGCCAGTAGTATCCTCGAAATGGATCTACAAAAAAAATAATTCAGCAGATGGAAGTATAGAGAAGTAAAAGGAAATATTTGTAGCTCATGGATTCTCTTAGAAGGAAGGAATTGACTATGAGGAGAATTTTTCACCAATAGCAAGGTACACCTCAATCAGAACCATCCTTTCTTTGGAATCCAAGAAGAAGTGGAAGTTACATCCAATGGATGTAAAGACATCCTTCCTGAATGGAGTGATAGAAGAATAAGTATAAATTGAACAAACATGAGGTTTTAAGACAGATGATCAGAACACTCATGTATGCAGACTAAAGAAGGATTTGTATGGATTGAAGCAAGAATCCAAAGCATGGTATGGAATAATTGATGGCTTCCTGATTAGTTTAGGCTTTACCAAGAGTAAAGCAGATTCCAACCTCTATTATAAGGTTGAAGATGATGGGATAATGATATTACTACTATATGTGGATGACCTATTTTTGACAAGTGAATACAATCCCATCAATGATTCTAAAAATAAGCTCGTTGCAGAGTTTGAGATGAAAGACCTTGGAATGATGTACTGTATTCTAGGTCTTGAAGTATGGCAATATCAAGACGATATTTTCCTAAACCACGGAAAATATGGAATTAAGATCCTAAAGAGATTTGAGATGATGGATTGTAAGGCTATGACTACTATGATGACAACAAATTTGAAGCTCTTGAATCGTGATTATTTGGAGATAGTGGATTTTACCTTATACAGAAATATTATTGCTTCACTAATGTACTTAACCAATACAAGGCCAGATATATGTTTTGTTGTAAACAATCTATGTTAGTATATGGTGGAACCTAGACATGTTCACCTTATGGCAGTAAAACATGTGATGAGGTGCCTCAAGGGGAAATTGGATTATGGTCTCAGATATGCATTAGATGGTGAGATCAGATTACATGGATTTACAGATTTAGATTGGGAAGGAAGTGCCAAAGACAGAAATAACACTTTGGGATGTGGTTTTAGTTTTGGATCAGGCATGATCTCATGGTTCAGTAGAAAGCAGTCCAATATTACACTTAGCACGAAAGAAGCTTAATACATTATAGCATGTTGATCCTGTAGTGAAGCAGTATGGCTTTGCAAGATGTTGGCAGGATTATCTAATGCATAGATGTGACTAATATCCATTGTGATAATCAGAGTTATATTAAGATGACAAAAAACCCGGTGTTTCATGATAAGTCAAAACATATCAAAATTAGATATCATTACATCCAGGATATGGTGCAGAAGGGAGCTGTGAAGGTCAAGTATGTTCCTCTAGAGGAATAAGTGGTAGATGTGTTGGCTAAGCCTTTGTCTCGTGTAAAGTTTGAATATTTTCGAGACAAGCTTGGAGTAGTCTGAAAGGTCCTCCCTCGAAAGAGGGAGTGATGATGAGGTAGTATGCTTTTGTTGCAGTGGTGTGGTAGCTCAGCCTAGGGTAGGGTATTTCTTGCTAATATTGTTGTCCCAAAATGGTTAGTAAGCTAGACTAAGACTTGTTTGATCCTAATGGGATTAGTATGTCTAGCTAGGCATGTTGGCCTGAAAGGGTTAGTAAGCCAGGCAAAGGCTTGGTTGGTCCCTAGGGAGATCCATCTGTCTAACTAGGATTGTTGGCCTTAAATGGTTAGTAATTCAGACATGCACCTGAGTGGATATACTAGAGAACACACTATGATGCTCCTTCATATGTACTAAGGGAAATACAATGAGATTCCAACACTCTGTGCTAATACCAGCATTCCTATGATGATGATGTTGAGGTTGGTTCAACATTTCTATATTGATGATGAAGAGGTTGTTTCATAATTTCTATATTGATTATGTTGAGGTTGTTTCATCATTTCTATGCTGATGATGATGAGTTTGGTTCAACATTTCTAATTTGATTATGTTGAGGTTGTGTCAGGATTTCTATGTTGATGATGATGAGGTTGTTTCAACATTTTTATGCTGATTATGTTGATGGTGTTTCAGCATGTTTATGTGATGATACAAATAATGATCTAGCATTTATTTGTTAATGATGAGGTTTTAGCACTAACATGCTAATGGTGTTCTTGTTTCTTTAGTTGCAAATGATGATTCAGTATTCACATACTGATGTTGCAGAATATGATTCAGTATTCACATACTTATGTTGTAGATGATGGTTTAGTATTCACATATTGATGTTGCAGAAGATGATCCAATATTCACATACTAATGTTGCAGAAGATGATCCAGTATTCACATACTAATGTTGCAGAAAATGATCCAGTATTCACATACTGGTGTTGCAGAAGATTATCCAATATTCACATACTAATGTTGCAGAAGATGATCCAATATTCTCATATTGATGGTGTGCACGATGATGTCTTAGTAGCAACATATTGATGAGGAGGAGGATGATGATGCAGTTACAAATTGATGATTAAGATGTATGATGTTGTTTCAAAAATTCCTATAACATAGAGACTCACCAATAAATTGTACAGTTGTGGTTGTGGTTGTTGCTGATGAAGAATACCTTTCTAGTTAAGAGGGAGTGTTAAAATATTGTAACTTAGAAAGATATTATATTTTTATTATTGTTATACCTTCTTCAGTAGGTGTCACTGATGTAATTGGTCATGTAAGATTCATTGAAATAATCAATGTAAACCTATGTATGTAATTCAGGTCAATATTACCCATGAGTCATTGTAATAAATATTATTTTGGTACTTTACTTGACAAGTCGGCCCTGTCAGTTAGACAAGTTGGCTTAGCTAGGTTTTAAGTCAAGTCAAGAGTCAAATATAAATAGTGAGGTTCCTCCTTCATTTGTACTCACTTCACTCAAGAAAGTTCACTAGAGGGAGAAGAAGAAGTGTGCCAAAGAGCGAGAGGAGAAGTGATCTTGGGGTTTTACACTGTCTTAGTTTATTTCTATACTAAGGATGTTTTGCGGGGTTTTATCCCTAGTGGTTTCCCCAAGGAAAACCTTTGTGTTCTTTGTGTTGTTGTGCTTGTTGTTCTTTTAGTGATCCTACTATTGTAAATTGTTTTAGAATATCATCTAAAAATTAAGAAAAATTAACACATGTAGTTATTTATACATATTGAATCAATGTTTTGACATAACCCCATTCATATTTCATAAATAAATTATGCATCATCATATTCATATCTCATGAAACAATCATGCATACTTTATATTCACTTCTCATGAACAATCATGCAAACCTATACTCTTCTAAATTTAAACATAACATAAGTTATACTATTTACCAATAAATAGAAGGATTGTAACATATGTCTTTAATCATGGCATACCATAACATCATTCCTAAGCCCAAGAATACGGATTTCTATATGACTATAATGAAACAAATTCAAAAGCATATAGATCTAAAGATAATATAATAAACAAAATTACAAGTACTTATCGTTTATTGTTTTTTGTACTCCGTCTTGATCTCTACTTCCTTGCGGAGATTACTGGAGTCCCTCGATATTGATCTCCTTACAAATTTGAGTGCATGCAAGAGGTATCGAATCTATACATAGGGAAACTAGATCCCATGCAACCTGGAGCGAATACTCTTCTTTAGGAAACAATTCTTTCGACGATCATCGTCCTCTTCTTTGGACGAGTTCTTAACTCTAATAGGATCTCATTACACATAAGATCCATTTAAGAAGAATAATATCCAATCCACAAATTCATGGTTCATTCAACCAATTCATCCATATTGGAAAGACGTCCATAACATGAATTCTGAAAACTTCATCTTCAAAGACCTAATCGTATCTCCCAAACCGTTTTGCATTTTTGAAATATGTTTATTACTAAACTAAATCATCCCATTTGGGAAGCGGTTTTTCAACAGTTTTGGATGATTCCTCACGGTTTGATAAGAAATTATTCACAGATTTTATTACCTAGAATAGTGAAGGGAATGATGCATATTGACTTGCTTTGGATTTTCCATGCATTGGATGAAGGATCCTCCACGACTGTGGATATGTATCCATAACGATAATGATGCTCAAGAGTTTTCAATACTATTGCATTCCATGTGTTGAAGTTGGAAGTTTCCTCGAGACGATCTTCGATTGGGCAGAGATTGATGTCTAGCTCCAATATTTTGCTCAACTCCTCAAGATCACGTAGGTTTTAGTTTGTTCTAAAAACTAAGCTCCTTCACACCCTATGCTATGATACCATGTGTTTGTTTGAGAAAAATCAGAGATGCTTGAACTTTAAAATTTTTATTAATCAATGACTGCATATATGAACCTCATAAGACAAATCAGTCACATAAATCATTAACCCATAAGAGACAAGATATACCCTAGGAAAACCCTCCAAACATAGAGGATGAAAAAACAAGCAATTCTTTGAGTATGATAGATAGATTTCTAGAGAATGGCTTACAACACATAAGCAGATTGCTCGATAAGAGATGTCACCTCAAGAGTAGAGATGAGAGATCCAATACAACATTGTAATCAACTATATTAAACTTTCCATATTCCTAGCATATTAATAACAAGCCAAAACACATAACATGCACAAAAATATGTGCCCTTCCTTTCACTATTAGTTTTTAACGGAATGTTAGTTGACTTGAACTGAGTTTTTTAATGTTTAACTTAATATATGACCATAAAGTTAGGAGGCTAACTGAATGTCTTTGGTGCTTCACATTTAATGCATAATTTCATTTATAAACCTCTACATGGATATTCTTAGCTAACCGAATGTTGATCACCTAGTTTAACAAGCTAACGTAAGTATCATCAATGCTTCACTCTTAGTGCTATCCATGCAAAACATTTGCATGGATCTCTGTAAGTTTATTTTAATCTAACTGAAACACTAAGTCTTTATTATATCAATTACATTATTTACTATTTTCTATCTTTGCATGGATCTCAGAGAGATTCCTTATTTAACTTATACATTATTTATTTACAACAAAGGCTTTAACTGAATCCTTTATAATTCAAGTTCAGATGAAGGCATACATAGGCAGTTAGAATTAATTCTCTCTCTATATGCTTATCTCTTTATCATTTATTATTCACTGCATGGTCCACATGTGCATTTATTTATCAATCTTATCATATCATAATCAAAAGAATTATTCCATACTGATGATCATATATATTATCCCGGGACATATAGTCATATGCTAAATTAATTCACTCTAGGGGTAGCTAATCCCTAAATGAGACTTATAACACTCAGTGACCATGACTAGTAATACATCACATAGTATAACAAATTTACCAAGTAAAGTATGCCACCTCAGTAAATGAGGATATTCGTAGGACTTGATATTACTCACAAGTCTGCAGTCTTGATATTACTCACAAGACTCAACTTGAAACTACTCACAAGCTCATCTCCATAACTAGAGGTCTATCTCATAGGGTACCTTCTATTAGAATACTTGACTTGATACAAACCACAAGTCTTGACTTGATACAAACCACAAATTTAAAGTATTGATACAACACAAGGATAGAGTACAGGCATCTCACCTCAACACATGAGGACAGAAATAGGACTTGATACAACACAATGTCCTGACTTGATACAACACAAGTCTTGGAGAATGACTCCTTATGTTGTACAATTAACAAATGTGTGTTTCCATGACTGTGAACGAGCATTAGTAGTTCCCCTTTACTTGTAGAAATTGTGCCCATCTATGGGGTGTCCTTTCAGCAAAAGGAGCATATGCTCGAGAGAGCCCCTACAGTTGGGTGGAACATTTCTCTTGCATAACTAGCTACTTGGGAAATGTTCTTTCAAGATAAGTATTCATTTGATTTGTTTCGTTGATTTCTATTTTATTAAAAGTTTAATCTTGAATGAAATTTGAATATATATATATATATATATAATTTTACCAAGTGGTCTATGAATATGCAAAAGTAGTTTTGAATGTCTGTAAAAGTCTTGATAGCATTCAGGATAGCATTCAGGCTATCTTTGTTGTCTTAATTGCCAATAGGTTTGATTGATTGATTGCATGTGGAATTCCTTGTTAGCACGAGTAGCAATAATCGTATATGCAGGGAAGTATAATCATGCATATTGTTAGACTTCAGTGATAGAGGTTAAAAAGTGACCTAAATTTGTCTAAGGACCATGGAAAATGAGGTCGACTTGTTAGGGAATCCATCCTTACAATTCCTAGGAAAACCCAGAAATCGACTAAGTATAGTCCTTCAGACAGGGTTCATCAGAGTCAAACCATCGCTCGGAACTCTTCAGCAGTATAAAAAGAGGGAGCCTATGGAAAAGTTTGGAGTGTGAAGTACAATGGGACTATTGGATACTATCATCGAAGATTGGATATCTGAGATTGCTACGAAGGAGTACATGGAAGTTTCCCACGGTATCTGATCCGACTTATTGGAGTCAAAGCGTTGATAATTGTTGTCAAGATTGGATATGAGGAAGTTAGGAACCATGATGGAGTAAAGTCTGACGACGCATCAGATGTAATGTATAATGAATGTTATATCACAGAGTCGCGAGCGACGATAGAGTATGCGAGAGAGGTTCAATAGACCAAATCCTAATATCATATTGGAAATGTGGTATCAAATAGAAATTATAGAAACATATGTGGGAGGAATTGATAGAGTAAGTTCTGATGGATTATCATACCCAATGTATCAGAGATACCCGGTCAGAGGCAAGATATTGGAGTATTTCAATTCGATGGTGTATGTGTGAGGATTGGAGAAAAACCGAAAGACAATATCCAATATATCGGCGGGGCCTCATTGGAGGAATAATTTCAAAGTAGTCATGTCAAGAATGGTCCATGAGAGAACCATGTGGAAGTGCACAAAGAGATTTCTGATAGAATAAATTCGATGGATAGGAGTTGATAGATCGATACATTTGTTGATTAGAGTTATCGATAAAGCTAAAGACATCGATAGAGAAAGAACTCGATGAATAAAGAGAAGAGGAAGAACATAAAGATATATGTGTAATGGAATAATTACACCGGAGAAATGGAAGGGTTATGGAGCTGGCCAAGGACAAGACAGAGACTAGAGTGCTATTAGAGTTGAAATAATGTCAGAATGGTCTTTAGGGAGTTCCATGTCATCCCAAAAGTTTTAACGAGTCGAATGGGGACATAACAAAGTGCTATCAGAGCAGAGGCTACAACATCGGTCTTACATGGGCTGAAGGAATCTAAATTAGAGCTTATTGTTGCATCATTGGAGTTGTATGCGCCAAAAAATATATTCACAAAGTGAATTTTTAGTAACATGGTAATAGTTTGGTAGATTCATGTTTCAGTATTTGGCCTCTAAGTATAGAAAATTGGGGAATACCACCAAACGGATGATAATGTGTTAATGGAAAAAGTGCAATGTGTTAGCATCGTAACGAATATTAAAATAGTTAGCAATTTACATTAATATGTTGTCTGGCAAAACTTCCTCTTGTGCATAGCTTCTAGCATGTAGAATAGGTAGGAATGCATAGTGGTGGAATACTCATCATGAATGATTCACAAGATCCCTATGGACATAAGGAAGATGTCATGGGAGAGTATGTGCATGGTGATAATGTTGAAACAGTGTCCAATGGGAGGAGAGCACAGATCATGCCTCTAGAAGTTCTGAAACCATGAGAAGTTTCAATGACCATCTGACCAAGGCAGAAGAAGAGTAACATTAGATAAATGTTGCCATAATCCAAACCCTAGCATATCCTCAAAAAAAACCATTTTGGAGCAATCAAAACTGTGATAGCGAGGACAAGAAGAGTGTGGATAGTCACTCTCAAGGAAGATCTCGAATCCCAAGAAGAGGTTTACATAGAAGGACAACGGGAACCTATCCATTAGACATATTAAATAGAAATTCAAGTGAATATGGATATTCTTTAGATAGCTCAAAACACTCAACCATAAGTTCTATAAAAATAGAGTTTCATAGAGATAACACCTATGGAGAATTCAGGAAGGTAAAGCTACCTATATTCCAAGGAGAGGGTAAGACATGAAAAGAGGTTGAAGCATGGATTCTAGGAATGAATAAGTACTCCAAGATCCATGATTATTTTGGGAATCAAAAGGTCAAAATCACCATTTTTAGTTTGAATGGCAGAGCTTCAATCTAGTGGGAGAACCTTATATAGGTGAAAGGAATCATGGAGAGGAAAATTGTTTCGGGGAAGTTTGAAGAGTATTTTAAGCAAAATATTTCAAAGAGGTATTATGATAACAAGAGAAAATAATTTCATGAGTTAAATTTAGGACAGTCGATGACAATGAAGGAATATGTAAACAAGTTCCTAGATCTACTACAGTATGTGGATTACATCATAAATGAGAAGGAAAAGATTCATAGGTTCTTGAGTGGACTACCCCATAGTTACAAAGACAAGATGGAGTTCATAGAGCCCAAGACTTTGGATGATTCTATTCATAAGAATATGCATTGCTACGAGCAAAGAAAGGCCAAGTTCGAAGAAAAACAATTAGGAAGAGGAAATCCCAAAGGGAAGTTTGATCCAAGGAGAAAGGGATTCAAACCCTTATCTTACAAGTATCAATTGAGGACTATTCTGTTGAAATGTTGTAACTTCGAAGAATATTCTATATGTATCTTTTGTGGTCCCCGATGATCCTACTGGGAGAACCATTTGTATTACTTTGTACCCCGATGCTTCTAATCGGAAGAACTAATAAGAGTCATGAGATAGTCCCCTCTAATTATAAAGGTGGGTCATTAGCACCCCAATGTGGTTACTTGAGCCTACATGTGTAACTCAAGCCTACATGCCGGATTTAATTATTGAAGTGAACGGATGAATATAAATAGAGGTGTGGCGCTCCTCATTTGTAACACACACTCTCACTTGTGTAGCGCATTAGTGGAGAAGAGAGAAGTATCTAGAGAAGGAGGAGGATCAGTCTTTGATCTCCCTTTTGGTTATACCTTTTATCTTTTGGGGCATTTATATTGAGAAAGCTTTTGCTGGGTTTTTCCTTTTAGGGTTTTCCCAGGATAAATCTGTGTTGTTCTTGTGATTCTGTTTCTTTCAACGATCCTGTTTATATGCTTTTGTTATGAAAATGAAATGAAATATTGTTGTTTTAGCTAAGAATATGAAATTTTTACATGGTACCAGAGCTAGCCTGAATAGGACAGCTTTCACAAGGTGAAATAGCCCTCTCTCTCTCCCCGGAAGAAATTAGGATTTTGGGAATAATTTTGAGTTTCATAAAACTACTTGCATAGAAAGTTGTGCCCTCCCAGAGCGCATCTTTTGAGCCTCGAATCAAAGTTTTTGGATGTGTGAGTCTCCAGAAAAGTCAAACCCTAGTTTGATAGCTACACCAGAAAACTACTTAACCCGAAAGATGCAGAATCTTAATCTTGCAAGTCTGATTTGGAAGGTGAAGAGTTGAAATCTCTAGAATCCAAGCACACCAGTCAACTCACCTCACTCAAGCACATCTTCTGGTAAGGTCAGTTTCTTATTCCGCAAAATTTCATTTTTTTGTGATTTTCTGACAAGATGGCCCCAAGCACTAAGCTTGAGGACAAGCTAGAAGGCATAGAGAATTTCCAAGCATGGAAATACAGGATTGGTCTCATTCTCCAAGAGAATGATCTTAATAAGTATGTCAAAGAAGAAGTTGCAGAACCTGAAGAAGCTGAAGCCAAGGAGAAGCACAGAAATGATATGATTAGGGCACACAGGATTATTGCTGACTCCATCAAGGATCACTTGATCCCTCAAGTGTCATCCAAGAAGACTCCAAAAGAAATGTTTGATTCCCTATCTAGAATGTATGAGGGAAGGAACATTAACAGAAAGATGAATCTAAGAGCTCAACTGAAGAGCACCAAGATGAGCAATGGAGAATCCATCCAAGATTACTTCACGAGGGTTTCTCAGATCAAAGAGAAACTATAATGTAATGTCCCCAGTTTTGACCCCGTTTGCATGATGTATATATTGTAATTAATCGTGGTGAGGAGCTCAAGGCAAAAGCCCCACCATCGATTTGGTTGTGTGTGTGTTTTGGCAATGGGGACAGTTGCCGATGGTTTATCGTGCCATTTGGCACATTATAATTCAGCATCATGTAAATACGCACATCAATTAAAACTAAAACCAAAACCAACTACTGTAGTGCAACGTTGAATGAAAAGGGCATGGTTCCAAAGGATAAGGGGTGGGGGATGTCAAACCTTGGTTTATGGGGGAAAAACCCATGTGTTGCCACCTTGTTTGTTTTTCCACCTTTCTTGTTTCACCAACCTCTTCAATGACTTAGTTTTGTTGTTGGGGGCAGTTATGGCTGGTGGTTGAGGCAGTTATTTCTTTTGGGAGTGGGGTGGCAGGACTTCCAGTCCCTTTCCCACGCGCCCACTCCACCCACGATTGCATCCACTCCTTTCTTCCATGATTTCCCCATTCTCCCATGGTTGGGTGGGTGCCACACGACTGTCTATTCTCCCTCACGCACTCTCCATTACATAAGTTCTCTGTGGTCTGTTCGTCTTTCTTTGGGGATTTCCTGTTCATCCGTGTGCTGAGGAAGTGGTCTGTTCATCTTCTCACGCAGAGGTCGGTTCTATCTTCCTCACATGCTGGTCAGTGGTTCCCTCTCTCGTTTTGTGCATGCAGCGAGCTGGGAGAGCAGCCTCGCGGGCATGAATTTCTGTTGTGTATGCGGCTTGCTGTTGATTTCACCCATGTTTTGGGTTGTTGTTGTTCTTCCCACGATTTTCGGATGTGGTGGTGAGTCCAATTTCTTCTTCAATTGTGGACTGAGTGTGCATTTTTCCATGTTGTGAGTCGTGCTCACTGAATTCGTTTTGGGACTGTTGTCTTCCCTGTGTTTTGTTGGCTGTGGTGTTCAATTTCGTTTTGAGCCGCCATGGATTTCCAATCCGTTGGTTGAGTTTTCCTCTGTTCACGCTGGGATTTGGCTTCTCCTCTGTTTTGTGGACTGTGTGATGTTGCCCTCATTCACTATGAAGTTGGGCTGCTGCGGATTGTTGGAGTTTGACTTCTCTTTCGTTTGAGACTGTTTGAGTTGTTTTGGCCACGTCAAGGCCAAGAACAACTCTGTGTCTCCTTATGGGCTTGAGCTGTGCTCATCTTTTGTTTGGGATTATCCCCGGTTTCCTTTGCTTCTTCACAGGGCTGTGAAGGGATGGTTTTGCTGCATGTAAGTAGTGGTTGGTCTTTGGACTGTGCTGGCTTGGCCGGTCTGTTGATGGCCTGATAAACCCAACTGTGTTGGTTTGCTGAGTGTGTCCCCTGGCTATGTGTAAGCCTGCATTGACCCTTATCCTCGGAGGAATCATGCCCATCTCGGGGGTGGCAGCATTGCTGAGAGATTGATGAGCAAGCTGGCCTATGGTTGGGTGGAACGTTGCAGCGACGTAGCTGGTTGTGGGATCCTTCATCAAAAGATAAGTACCGTTGCTATTCCATCTCTGTAATTATATTGATGTTTAATGAGTTATGATGAACATGCTAAATGCTGGTTTATGAATATGTTTGCTTCCGCTGAATGATTGAGGAATTATGCATCTTGTATGATGTTTTATGCACTTTTTTATGCATGTTGTTTAAGATTTTAATATCATCATTTTTCCTGTTTATGTTCATGGGGTTGTTTTCCCAGTTGAGTGATTGGTGTTGGTCACGTCCTCTTCACCGATCTGAGGGACGGGGACGTGACATATAAGCTATTGGATATAAGCTTGATGAAGATGAAATGGTTATGACTGCTCTCAATGGTCTCACTAGACCCTGGGAGTCCTTCATTCAGATGATGTGTGCCAGAAAAGAAAGCATGAAGTTTGATATGGTATGGGAAGACTGCATACAAGAGGAGACTAGAGTGGCAAATAGAGAAGCCTTACTAAAAGAAGATGATCAAGCCCTAGCCACTCACACCAAAAGAAGAAGAGGCCAAACTAATTTCAAGAGAAGAAATTTCAAGGAGTCTCAACCTCCCAGAAGAATTCAAAGGGTAAGAGAAAATACTCCCATTAGAGACTATTCTGATTTTAAATGTTTTAATTGTAATAAGATAGGACACATTGCCCGAAATTGTCCTGTGAGGAGGCAAGAATATAGGAAGAGGATCAACAACAACAAAGGACATCATGCTCATCTAGCAAAAGATGAAGATGAAGAAGAAGAAGGACCTCCAAGAAAACAAGCAAGAGAAGAAGATGCATAAGAGTATGTGCTATTCTTTGCACTCTCTAGATCTATAAATCCTGGAGAAGACGCTTGGATTATTGATAGTGGTGCTTCAAATTACATGACGGGACAAAAGAAAACTTTGTCCAAACTTGAAGAAAAGAGCTCTCCTCAGAAAGAATCCCTAGGAGATGACTATCAATATCCGATCAAAGGAGTTGGTGAAGCAAGTTACAAACTTGATTCAGGTAATCCCCTAAAGATGAAAGATGTATTATATGTACCTGTTCTAAAGAAGAATTTACTCTCTATCTCAGCTTTAGATAAGAAAGGATTTAGATTTTCTTTCATAGATGGCCAAGTACTCATGTGGCCCAAAGGAAATAATATTGAAGATGCAATCATTAATATTGGTGAAGAAGAAGGAGGCTTGTATAAACTCAAGGGGCACTCAGAAACATCCCTTGTGCATGATTCCACTGACCCTAGTGAACTATGGCATAGAAGGCTTGCCCACATTAATTACAAGGCTCCACCTCATGTGAACAAAGTAGTGACGGGATTACTAGACATGAATATCAAGCATGAAGACATTTGCAAAGGATGTGCGAAGGGAAAGAACATCAATAATCCATTTCCGAAAAGTGAGACAAAGACAAAAGGTACGTTGGAATTGATTCATTTAGATGTATGTGGTCCAATGTCTTCAACATCCTTAAGTGGCTTTGAATATTATATCACATTTGTTGATGACTTTTCAAGAAATACTTGGATATACTTCTTGAAAGAAAAGAGTGAAGTGTTTGAAAAATTCAAGGAGTTCAAATCCTTGATAGAGAATCTTTCAGACAAGAAAATAAAGACACTCCGATCAGATAATGGCGGAGAGTATACCTCAAAAGAGTTTGAAGCTTTTTGCAAAGATGTCGGAATCAAGAGGGAACTAACTACTCCCTACAATCCTCAATAGAATGGCGTTGCGGAAGAAAGAACGGAACCATCATGGAGGCAGTGAAGACAATGATATATGATCAAGATATTCCAATGCATCTATGGGAAGAGGCAGCAAGAACTACTGTATATGTACAGAATAGAATATCTCATAGTACTCTTGGGTTCAAAACTCCAGAAGAGATGTTCACGGGAAAGAAGCCTGAGGTAAGTCACCTCAAGGTATTTGGTTGTCTAGTATATATTCATATACCAAAAGAGAAAAGAACCAAGTTGGACCCTTCTGAAAAGAAGGGGATATTTGTTGGATATTGTGAATTATCCAAAGCATTCAGAATCTACATTCCTAGATCCCATCACATGGAAATCAGTCAAGATGTGACATTCGATGAAGAGGCATCCCTTAAGAGATCCAGGAAGTGCCAACATGAAGAAGCATATGAAGAAGAGACACCTCCCAGAAATAAAGAAACCACATGTCTCCCTGAAGATGAAGCTCCTAAAGAACATGACATCACAGAACCACAAGAACCTCCCATAATGGAGATATCAAGAAAGAGAAAGCCTACTTGGACAAGAGAAATTATACTAGAGGCAGAAAGGAGCTCCTAAAGGATCCACAAGGGAAAGAAAGAAACCTAATACTTTTTCCAACTATGTATCCTTGATGTGTAATCATGTAGATCAAGAACCTACAAACTATGAAGAAGCGGTACAGAAGAAAGAATGGGTAGAAGCAATGATTGAAGAATACCAGTCAATAATGAAGAATGATGTATGGGATATAGTTCCCAAACCAAAAGGAAAGAGTACAGTATCCTCCAAATGGATATACAAAATAAAGCATGCAGCTGATGGAAGTATCGAGAAGTATAAAGCAAGATTTGTGGCCAGAGGTTTCTCTCGGAAAGAGGGAATTGATTATGAAGAGACATTTGCCCCAATAGCACGGTATACTTTGATTAGAGATATCATGGCACTCGCATCCATGATGAAGTGTGACTTACACTAGATGGATGTGAAAACACTTTTTCTGAATGGTGTGATCGAAGAAGAAGTATACATAGAACAGCCACAAGGATTTGAAGTTGAAGATAGACATACTCATGTATGCAAGTTGAAGAATGCCTTGTATGGTCTTAAACAAGCTCCTCGAGCTTGGTATGAAAGGATATATAGTTTCCTGTCAAGCATGGGCTTTACCAAGAGTAAAGTTGATCCTAACCTTTACCTCAAGGTTGTAGAAGATGAACCTGTCATCCTACTACTATATGTGGATGACTTATTCTTGACAGGGAATGAGAAACAGATAACGGAAAGCAAGAAGAAACTAGCAGAATAATTTGAGATGAAAGACCTTGGGTTAATGCACTATTTCCTAGGTCTAGAAGTATGGAAAAGTTCAGAAGGAATATTTATCAACCAGGGAAAGTATGCAGTAGAGATATTGAAAAGATTCAATATGTTGGAATGCAAAGCCTTGGCCACACCCATGGATTCCAACTTGAAGTTGTTAACTAATGACTCGTCATAGTTAGTGGATGTGACTCATTATAGACAGATCATTAGGTCATTGATGTACTTAACAAATACCAGACCAGACATTTGTTTTGCTGTGAACACCTTAAGTCAATATCTAGTTCAACCTAGATGGGTTCACTTGGTAGCTGCAAAACATGTGATGAGATATTTAAAAGGGACTATAGACTTTTGTCTATACTATGATAATAGCCTTGAGTATAGATTGTATGGCTATACAGATGCATATTGGGCCGGAAGTATCTCAGACATAAAAAGCACATCAAGTGGATGTTATAGTTTGTGATCTGCTATGATTTTGTGGTTTAGCAAAAAGCAATCCAGTGTTGCTCTAAGCACAGCCAAAGCAGAATATATATCAACTTGCTCTGCTAGTTGTGAATCCATATGGCTTCGAAAGCTGATGTCAAGATTATTCAACCTAGAGTTGGACACTACCGTGATTCTATGTGACAACCAAAGTTGTATAAAGATGACATAGAACCCTGTGTTCCATGACAAATCAAAGCACATAGAAATCAGGTATTTCTAAATTCGAGATATGATGCAGAAAGGAGCCATAAAGCTCCAATATGTGAGTACTGATGAACAAGTTGTTGATGTGTTGACAAAGCCTTTGTCCTGAGTAAAGTTCGAAAACTTTCGAGACAAGCTTGGTGTGGTTCAGAAAGACCTTCCTCGAAAGGGGGAGTAGTGATGTTGCAGTGGGATTGTATCATCCCTGGGAAGTTGCCCTAAAGTGATACGAGGACCTCGGTCCTCAAGAATGAAGAAGGATTGTATCATCCTTGAACCTCGGTTCAGAACAGATCCGGTGATTTCTATAGTTGAGAATGTGGTAGGATTAATCATCCTCGGACTTGATCCCGTAATTCCGAAAGGAAGGATCGTCTTGATCCCGTAACTCCGAAAGGAAGGATCGTCTTAAATGTTGATGTAAGAGGACTTGATCCCGTAATTCTGAAAGGAAGGATCGTCCAGATCCTATAATTCTGAAAGGAAGGATCGTCTTAAATGTTGATGTAAGAAGACTTGATCCCGTAATTCCGAAAGGAAGGATCGCCTTAAATGTTGATGTAAGAGGACTTGATCCCGTAATTCCAAAAGTAAAGATCGTCTTGATCTCGTAATTCCGAAAGGAAGGATTGTCTTAAATGTTGATGTAAGAGGACTTGATCTCATAATTTCAAAGGAAGGATCATCTTGATCCGATAATTCCGAAAGGAAGGATCGTCTTAAATATTGATGTAAGTGGACTTGATCCCGTAACTCCTAAAGGAAGGATTGTCCAAGATGTTGGTAGCTCTGCAAATATTTGATCCTGTAATTCCGAAAGGAAGGATCATCTGAGTACCACAGATGTGTTGTCCATGATCCCGTAATTATAAAAGGAAGGATCATGTTGGTTGTTGCTGATGATGATGATGTTTTTCATCGAAAGATCTGAGTGTGATAATGATGATGTTTTGATGATGATGTTTCTGATCGAAATATTAGAGTGTGATGATGATGATGTTTTGATGATGATGATGTTTCTGATCAAAAGATCATAGTGTGATGATGATGATGTTTCTGATCGAAAGATCAAAGTGTGATGATGATGATGTTTCTGATCAAAACATCAGAGTATGATGATGATGATGATGATGCTACTGATCGAAAGGTCAAAGTGCTGAAGATGTTGCTGATCGAAAGGTCAAAGTGCTGAAGATGTTGCTGATCGAAAGGTCAAAGTGCTGAAGATGTTGTTGCTGATCGAAAGGTCAAAGTGCTAAAGATGTTGATGCTGATCGAAAGGTCAAAGAGTTGATGTCGTTGAAGATTGAAGATGAAGACTATATGATGTTGAAAATATTCCAATGATTTATAGATGTGTTACCTTGATGATGATGATGTCCTTTCTCTCTCTCCTACTAATGTTGTTGTTGATGTTGTTGTAGAATACCCTTCTCGTTAAGGAGGAGTGTTGAAATATTGTAGCTTCGAATAATATTCTATATGTATCTTTTGTGGTCCCCAATGATCCTACTGGGAGAACCACTTGTATTACTTTGTACCCTAATGCTTCTAATCGGAATAACTAATAAGAGTCATGAGGTAGTCCCCTCTAATTGTAAAGGTGGGTCATTAGCACCCCAGTGTGGTTACTTGAGCCTACATGTGTAACTCGAGCCTACATGATTAACTCGAGCCTACATGTCAGATTTAATTATTGAAGTGAACGGATGAATATAAATAGAGGTGTGGCACTCCTCATTTGTAACACACACTCTCACTTGTGTAGCGCATTAGTGGAGAAGAGAGAAGTAGTTGAAGAAGGAGGAGGATCAGTCTTTGATCTCCCTTTTGGTTTTACCTTTTATCTTTTGGGGCATCTATATTGAGGAAGATTTTGCTGGGTTTTTACCTTTAGGGTTTTCCCATGATAAATCTGTGTTGTTCTTGTGATTCTATTTCTTTCAATGATCCTGTTTATATGCTTTTGTTATGAAAATGAAATGAAATACTGATGTTTTAGCTAAGCATATGAAATTTTAACATATTTAATAGGGACAACTGTCACATCCCGGTTTTGACCCCGTTGCATTGGATGTATATGATGTGTATATTGTAAATGGTCATGGTGTGCAGTTAAAGGCCAAGACCCCACCATTGATCAGTAATGCTATGTTTTGGATTTAAATTGTCACCGATGGCGTATCGGCGCATGCGGCATATATATTATGTTGGTCATCATGTAAATATGCATCTATAATTAATTGAATGAAACCGACCAGCTATGATCGCGGAAACTAAATCGAAAGGGGCATGATTTTCACAAGGATAAGGATGTGGGGGAATTGTCCAACTTTAGCTATTGGGGTCAAAATCCATGTGTTTCTTACCTTGTTTATCCCAACCACTTTCATTAAATAATTGCTGGTGGTGGTTGAGGCAGTTAATTGCTTTGGGAGTGGGGTGGCAGGACTGTCAGTCCTCACCCTCATGCAGACTCCACCACAGTTGACTTCACTCACGGAGGAAATTCGTCCCTTCCCACGACGACGAGTTAAAGCACTCACACACTCCCCTTTCACGCATTGCTGGTTTTCTGTCCATCCACGCACTCTTCACTCACGCGGACATTTTTCTCTCTCCACGACTGTGTTGAAGGCTCACGCACTTCCAATTCACGTCCTTCCTATTGTTGTGCATCCACGAACAAAAACAGAGCTGTTCTTCCTCACACGGTGCCTCCATTGTTTGTTCATTCCTCACGGGGTCTGATTGTTCCTCTCGCGCACAGGAATTTCTGGGTTTTTCCCACGTTGTTCTTTTCCCTGCGAAATCGCGGATGTTGTGGCTATCGAAAGTCGACATTTCTCTCTTCCTCTGCGTGGTCTTTATGTGCTTTCTTAGTGATTCTGTTGCCCAGGACGGACTATATTCCCCACGTTTGCTGTGAGCTGTGCTCACTGATACATTTCGGGACTGTCATTTCCCCACATTGTTGGCTGTGTTTCCGTGGTATTCCTTACATCTTTGGGGTTGTTGCAATTTTGTTTGAAGAGTCATTTTGGCCACGATAGGGCCAAGAATGACTCAGAATTCGTTTTTCCCCTGTTTAAGCTGTGACAGCTAATTTATTGCCTGAGTGCAATGGTTAGTCTTCGGACTGTGTTGGGAGCAGGGATGGGGGCTTGGTTTGCTTGATAAACCTAGTGTTGGAGACCACACAGACAGAGCTAGAGGGTTGGCCTTCTTCTCCATCACCCCTGAATAGCACTGGAAGGGAATGCAGGGCCTGAGGGACTGTGTAGCAGAGATGGGACTGATTTTTGTGTTGGGTGTGTTTGGGTGTCTTAGAGGTCAGGCTAGTTCTGGTGTAGGTGTTCTTGGCTCTGTAATGAGCTCACCAGCTTAGCATTTAGCCCTTTCCAACTCCTGGATGGCCTGATAAACCCAACTGTGTTGGCTTGGCTGTGTTTTGTGCATCCCTAGCTATGTGTAAGCCTGCTAGTTCCCTTATTCCTTGGAGAATCATGCCCAGCTCGAGGGTGGCAGCGCTGCTGAGAGATTAAGGAGCACGCTAGCCTATGGTTGGGTGGAACATTGCAGCAACGTAGCTGGTTGCGGAGCGAAGTTCATCATAATATAAGTGATTTTGTCCATTTTACTTTTGCAACTGTAAATTCTATTAATGAAAATGATGAACATGTTAAATTAATGCTTGCTTAAATGTATGATGTTTCCACTGTGCCTAATAGATGTTTGCATCTGTGCATGATAAATATTCATGTGTGTATGTTTAAGCATTCTGTTTTAGCAATTTTGTGAATGCACATGTTCATGGGGCTCTTAGCCCGGGTGGTTTAAGCCACGGGTCGCGTCCTCTTCGCCAGTCGGAGGAATGGGGACGTGACAACAACAAGCTCAAGGTGGATTCAAGTGAACAATGCTAATAGAGGGGATACCTAGTGAACCAATTCAATGTTAGTGATGTGGGGAGAACCACATGCTTAAGGACTATCCTCACATAAAAAATCCTAGAATCTATGCAACTTTGAGTGATCGTCGGGTATATCATTAAGCAATGGTTGTTGAAGTTGGAGGTAAGATTTCCAAGGAAGCTATCTCTATTGTGATTGAAATAGGGTCAAGTCATAGTTATATCCATCCTAGCATAGTAGAAGTTTACTATCTTAAAAAAAGGACACATGGCATGTCATGGTTAGTTCGATTGGCCACAAGGTCCAAGAGGAAAATAAGTGAAGTAGTGGAAGGATGTCCAATAACATTAAATGGTCACTCTACCCAAGTAAACCTAAATGTCCTACATTTAAGATCATCGGATTTCCTTATTGGCATGTATTGGTTGGAGAAGCATCGAGAAAATCTTGATTATAATAAATTTATTGAATGTATTGATGATGAAGGAAAGTTCCAAATAGTGAAAGGACTATAGAAAATGATCTTAATAAGGTAGGTCTTAGTATTGGAATTGGGAAGATACTTTAAGAAGAACTGCCAAATATATGTAGTTCATGTATCAGATTTGGCAGAGGATAGAGGTCCAAAGATAGATATTTATGTAGTTTTATAGGAATAGAGGGATGTAATCCTAGATGATGTACCGAGTATGCCACCTAAAAGAGATATATATTTCACAATTAACATACATAGTGCCAAGAAAAACACTAGTTTCATAACCCCCTTACAGAATGAGCACTCTAGAGCTCATATAATTGAAATTCTAGCTTCAAGAGTTGATAGAAAAGGGCATATTAGACCAATTATATCCCCATAGGGTGCACCAGTATTGTTTATCAAAAATAAAAGTGGAACATTGAGGTTGTGTATTGATTATAGGCAACTCAATAAGGTTAGATTCAAGAATAAGTCCATTGCCCCAAATAGATAATTTATTTGATTAGATGAAAGGAGCTAAAGTGTTCTCTAAGATTGAATTAAGATCAAGGTATCATCAAGTCAAAATCAAAGAACAAGACATCCATAAGACAACTTTCAAAACCTGATATGGCCACTATGAGTTTATAGATGTACCTTTCAATCTCACTAATCTGTCAACTACTTTCATGCGCCTCATAAATGACGCATTCAACCAGTATTTGGATAAATTTGTATTGGTATTTCTAGATGACTTCCTTATTTATACTAAGTATAAAGAGGAACACACAGAACATCTAAGAATGGTATTACATGTGTTAATAGAACATTACGTATATGACAAGATAAGAAAATGTGATTTTTATTAGTGAAATATTCAATACTTGGGTCATGTTATCTTAGGAGAAAGAATCTCAGTAGACCTTGAGAAGATTGAGGTGATAGTAAATTGGTCTACACCCAAGAATGTGTCGAATGTTTGGTCTTTCATGGATTTAGCAGGTTATTACAAGAGATTCATCAAAGGATTCTCTAGTGTTGCATATCCTATTATCTCATTACAAAGAAAGAATGTAAACTTCATATGGTTCGATAAATGTGAGAAAATATTTAAGTGCTTAAAGGAATTACTCACTAGTGCTCCTATTTTAAGGATAGCATATCGAGGAAAATATGTTGTGGTATGCATTGATGCTTGCTTCGAAGGGATAGGAGGAGTACTTATGTAGGTAGGAAATGTGATATGTTATGTATCTATAGAGTTAAAGGAACATTAAAAGAAATATGCAACTCATGATTTGGAGCTACTTGTTATTGTACATGCTTTAAATATGTGGAGACATTATTTGCTCAAGTAAATATTTGAATTATGGACTGATCATATGATCCTAAAATATATGTTTAATCAACAAAGTCTGAATTCCAGGAAAGCTAGGTGGTTATAATTCTTGAGTGAATTTGACCTTGAAATCAAACATGTCAAGGGAAAGGAAAATAAATTTGTTGATACTCTCATCAAAAATTTTATATAGAAGCTATGAGAATAAGCAAAGGTGACCTCAAAGAGCAAGTCATCAAATCCTCAACTGAAGATGAGAGGTATATTCAAGTGGTAGCGTGTCTGCGAGAAAGACAACCTAATAAGAAATATGAAAGATATCATCTAGAAGAAGATGAACTTCTTGTTTTTTACAGACAAATATACATTCCAAATGATGCAGGAATAAAGAATCTAGTAATGGATAAAATACACCAGTCGATGCCTTACGTAGTATATTCAGGATATCATAGGGATAAAACAATGGAAAGAAAGCAGTATTGTTGGCTATTGATGAAGAGGGATATAGTAGAGTACATAACCACATTGCAGAAAATTCAACAGGTTAAAGCAGAGCATCAACATCCAACATGATAATTGCATCCATTTCCCATCTCTAAGTGGAAATGCGAAGTGGTATACATGGATTTTACTACCGTATTTCCTATAATAGTAAGACAACATGACTCAATCATGGTGGTGGTGGACAATTAACAAAAGAAACATACTACATACTAGTTAAGTCCACACATAAAGCGAATGACATTGCAAGCATTTTCATGAAGGAAATATTCAAGTTGCATGGATTGCATAAGGAAATAATTTTAGAAAGGGATACCAAGTTCACCTCAAACTTCTAGAAAGGCTTGTTTAAGGATTTGGGAACTCAACTCAGCTTCAATACATCATACCCCCCTCAAACAAATGGTCAGACATAGAGGGAAAATCAAGTACTTGAGGTAATGATAAGGACGTGTGTGATGAATAATCCATACAAATGGGGAGATTATTTGTATCTAGTTGAATTTGTCTACAACAACGGTCACCGTGTGTTAACGAGAATGAGTCCATTCAAAGCTATGTATGGAATAAAATGTAAAAACCTTGTAAGTTGGGAAAACCCAATGAATAAGGTTGTTCTTGGACTTGAAACACTTAGAGAAATGAGCAAGAAGTTGTCAAAATTAGGAAAAATTTTAAAAATCCAAGGACAAATAGAAGAGCTATGCAGATATGAAGAGGGTGCATAGAAAATTTAAGGTTGAAGACCATGCTTCTCTGAGAGTAAAGTCAAAGAAGATCTATTTGAAGCTAGGGGGTTGTTCCATGTTGGAATTGGGATTCTATAAGCCTTTTGAAGTCCTTTATAGGATAAGACCCATTGCATATATAATTGTGTTTCCTGCACATATGAAAGCTCATATTGTTTTTCATGTCTCATTACTTAACAAATATATACATGATCCTAATCACGTTAATTATTGGAATGTGATTTAAGTGGAGGTCGAGGAGGAGTTCTAAGTGGAACCTATGTGCATCATGGACAAGAAGGTAACAATGCTTTGGAATCGATCCATAGGGCAGGTAAACTTGTAGTGGAAGCACTTTGGCCCAAATGAGTCTACATGGCAGCTGGAGGATGCCAAGAGGAATACACACCCATTTTTGTTCAATTGATGAGCACTAAGGGAAATGCTAATTTAAGTGGGGGTAATGTAATACCCCCAGTTTTGACCCCATTGTATGTGAATATGTGAATCATGCAATATTGTTGTTATGATAAAATTGTGGTGAGGAATTCAATGCCAAGGCCCAGCCATCGATTTCTTGATTATGGATCGGTATTTGATATGCTATAGTTGATATGTGTGTGTGTGTGTGTGTGTGTATGTATGTATGTATGTATGTATGTATGTATGTATGTATGTATGTATGTACACACACACACACACATATATATATATATATGAAAAACCACAAATGACTATGCAAAGCAACAAGAAGCAAGGGTCACAAATTTCACAAGATTAGGGAGAGATTTATTCATCCTGTGGGCCATTAACTACCAAGTTGCAATAAATCATTCAATTCTTCTAGGAAGAAGTGGTTGAGGAACTTATTGTCGCAAGAAGGGAAAGGTGTGTATGCCAAATTTGTGTATGATTTTCCCTACAGTTCCAAAACTAGGAATGTTTGTTGTGTAGGGGAGCAATTATGAGTCTGATCCCATCCCTTCATTAATTCATTGACCTTACATTCTTTTGGAGTTCAGTTCTTTTGGAGAGTGTGCATTTTCTTGAATGAGATTGAAGAGTCTTACCTCTCAGGGAGTCCTAGTTGGATAGAGGAAGGACTAGTGTGTTTCTATCTAGATGTATGTGTAGCTTGAGTTAAGATTCTTGAGTGTTTATCCATCATCGACCTATTAGTATGGATCCGTTGACTATCTGATCATTTTGAGAGTAGAGGAGGGAATTGGGAAGTTCTCAATAAATCTAGTGAATGTTAGAACTTCCTTGGAAGATGACAAGGCTTGGGTTACCTTTCACTGAATAACACATGGAGGAAGGGGACTCCTGAAAGAATGTTGAGCATAGAAGGGGTCCTTCTTGGTGTTGCACGAGGAAAGTACAGTGGGTGCCAGGTTGTCTGAGTCTTCTTGAGGTGCCTATATCTATGTGGTTGAGCTCACTATCTTAGAAATATTTTCCTGTAGTTCTCTTGGTAGCTTGATAAACCTAGCTATGGGGTGGTTTGGCTATGTGATTATTTCCATGTGACAGTGGGTGGCTTAATAAACCCAATTGTGGGTTGTATTAGCTATGTGTAGTTATGTGTAGGTGATAGAGTGGTAGCAGGGGTATCTTGATAAACCCAAATTCAAGCTGGATTTGTTATGCGAATGTGTACATGATTCTGAATGAGCCTTAGTATTTCCTCTTTTCTTGTGGAGATTGTGCCCATCTCAGGGTGGCCTCTCAACAGAAAGAGTATATGCTAGATAGAGTGCCTACAGTTGGGTGGAACATTACTCTTTCATAGTTAGTTGCTTGGGAAATCTTGTTTCAAGATAAGTATTCATTTAATGTGTTTTGTTGATTTCTATTTCATTACAGGTTTAATGTTGAAAGAAATGAATATATTTACCTTATTGTACCTAGTGGTCTATGAATATGCAATTGTGGTTGTGAATGTCTGTACAAGTCTTGATGGCATGTATTCAAGTATACTATGTAGTATTTTATAGTTACTTGTAGCTTTGATTTCTTACATAGGGAATGCCTTGTTTTCATGGGTAGCAATAATCATATTTGCAGGTAAGTTTAATTGTGCATATTTTTAGACTTCAATCATAGAGGTTAACGGGTGACCTAAATTCATCTAAGGACCATGGAAATAAGGTCGACTTGCCACTGCAACCATAGTTTAAATTCCTATGAAAACCTAGTAATCAACTAAGTATAGTCCTCTGGATAAGGCTAATCGGAAAATATACATTAGTACGAAGAGAAGGATTCTATAGAAAAGTTTGAGGCTCAAAGACGGATGGACCATTGAATAGCCTCATTGGAGATTGGATATCAAAGGTTGTTGTGAAGGAGTATGAGGGAGATTCCTGAGGTATTAGATCCAATGTGTCATATTCAAAGCATTGGGAATGGGTACAAGAAACCTCGATAGAGTAAAGTTCGATAATACATCAAAAGCGATGTATTGGGAATGTTACATCACGGAGTCATTGCAATAGAGTATATGGGTGAGGTCTGATAAATCGAATCTTGATATTATATCGAAAAATTTGTATAGGGAGTATGGTATCAGAGAGCTACTACAATAATGTATGCAAGAGGATGCAACAAAGAGAGGTCTGATGGAGTATCAAACTCGATGTATCAAAGATGCCCCATTAGAGACAGGCTATTGGAGTATTCATTCGACAACATATCTGCGAGGATCGAGGAAAAGCTAAAGGATGATATATGATATATCGAAAAGGCCTCGTCGGAGGCAAAAGTTCAGAGTATTCATGTCGAGAATGGTCCATCAGAGAACAATGTGGAAGTGCACACATATATTTCTAATAGAAAAAACTCGATGGATCAGAGCTGCTAGATTGAAATAGTTGTGTAATAGAGTTCTCGATAAAGCTAAAAACATTGATAGAGAAAGGACCCAATGAATGGAGAGAAGAGGAAGAAGATAGAGATATATGTGTAATGGAATAATGCCACAAGAGACCTCGAAGGGTTATGTAGGTGGCCAAGGATAAGACAGAGTGGTATTAGAGTTGAAATAATGTTAGAGTGGTTTTGAGGGTGTTCCCCATCAACCCAAAAATGTTATCAGGTTGACTAAGGACATGACAAATTTCTTCCAGGATGACATACAATGAGGATCATGAGGGAAGTAAGTCTCTTCCCTAGGTCATCTGGGGACATGACAAATTTCTTCGAGGATGACATACTATGAGGATCATGAGGGAACTAAGTCTCTTCCCTTAGCCAATCTACCATATGGGATCATACAATAATTACAATCTACCTCCTTGGTATGTAGGGAAAACGAGAATGGAGAGAAATATAAGGAGAAGGAGAAGAATAGTTATATGTTATGTGTGGAAAGACTGGTGCTTCAAGTCGATCTTCTTTTTCTAATGACCTCTTTTCTTTCAATCTTTCCTCCTTTACTACTAACTTAAACTTCTCATCATTAAGGATGACAAAGCTTATGTATTGCATACCTTATTGGAGAGATATGTGAGCTTGAAATTTAGGTTATTAAATGCAGTTGAAGAGAAATTTCTATTCGGTTTAACTTAGCATCTTGCAAAAATCATGGCCAAATCTAAGGTTGATTTGGTGCCTTAGACTCGTTGATGTATTTCTTTATATGGATGAAACAACACTTTTCATGTGGCTAGGAATGAAACACTAAACCTCCTTTTAGCTCTTTTAATACCTCATTGAACCTTATTAATGCTAATACCGGTAGTTGAAAATCCATTCACTTGTATGAACAAAATGAAAATGAATTTAGTAGTGTTAGATTGTATCCTCTATTTGGATGTAGCAACTCTCTTAGAGCCGGCATGAATGCAAACCTCTTGACCTCTTTTTTGTTGCTTATAATAAACATTTGCACTTTCATAATGCGAGTAAATATGCATATAGTGTTAAGAATCTTATCCCTAAACCATACAAAACATTCCCTTTGACGCTGGCTTGGTCCTCTTTTGTCCTTTAGACTTGATTGTAATGGTTTCTTGTCATAGAAGACACTAACTTAAACGGTATAAATGAGGATTTTGTGGTGTGTATAGAATAAAGTTTAAAATCTTTTTAATATGCCCCAAAAAGGGGGTCACCATCTTCATAAGTGGCTTAACCTATTCTTTACAACCTCTCATCCGTTGCCTTCAACGTATCCTTTTTACACTTTTTGAAATAAAAGGTGGCCCCGCACTCCACCTTAACCTCCATCCCTTGGTTAATATAAACACGTGATTGTTGTCTCTTTAGGCGAGCCACTATACTTTTTATAAAGGATTCTTAACCCCGCCACTTGCATATGGGCTAGGGATGTGGGACCGAATCCATGGCCACCGGCCCTCTCCACCCCTTACTCGAGACTCATCACGAAGCATGTGGACCAAAGATCAATTTTAGGGTGGAATGTGGGCCATTTAAAAAAAGGGAATTGAGAGGGTAATGACACGTTGCCCTCATGCCATCCCTCTTTTTCAATACTTTTAGAAACTCATTTTTAAATCAAATTCGAAAATTAATTTGTATGGAATAATTCAAAGTTGTTGGTGGAGAGGTGTTTTATACCATTCTTGTGTGTGTGTATATATGTATATATATATATATATA